>WAAD01022886.1:72583-108766 GCA_013389945.1 Fregata magnificens
CACTGCCTTTGCTATAAACTCGAGTAAGAAGGCCCTTTGAACTGTATTCAAAGATTTCAGTACCCCTCTGGCGCAGAAATCCGTCTTCATCTAATCGGTACTGAACATCACCTAGTCGAGTTATTCTGTCTCTCAGGTCATAGCGAAGCGGCGTCAAACGGGCGCTGCTACTGGGATTAAGCAAGTGGAGGTTGCCATTCAGGTCATAGTTGTATCGCCACATTATTTTTTCATTCAGATAAACTGTCTGGAGCTGACCATCTACATCATATTCGTAAGCATATTTCGTGGTGTTGGCAAATGGCCCAATCTTAATCTCTCTTTTTGTCACTCGTCCCATGTTATCATACTGAATTGTAATCCAATACATTAATGACCGAAATATTTCATATTGAATTTCCTTGATGCGGCCGTGTGCATCAAAGTGTTTTGTGTAGGTCATTACAGCTGTCGAAATGATCTGGTTAATATCATAATATATAACTCCAAATTTTCCAAATTGTTCAACTTTGCCAGAGATATCATCAAACTGGTAGAGATCAATAGGCAATGGGGTTTCATTGATGACACCTTGCATGCTAGTCACTCTGAAGCTATTGTCATAGCTGTAGTCAAATCGGGCATTTACCATTCCGTCTTCGCTAAAGCGGAAAATCTGTCTGTCAATCAATGGGCCAATTTGCCTGTATCTAATGGTGCAGATAAAACCATCGCTTTGGAGGTTTACTGTTTTCAGGACTCCTGCTGTCTCATCATAAGTAAAACTAACTCTTGTACTATCATATAAAATTTCTGAGAGCTTGGTCTGCCGTCTGTACTTGAATAATACTCTTCGGCTTGTCCCCAGGAAAGCAGTTTGAAGGAGCTGCCCTTCTTCATTGTAGTCCATTATAACAGAAGCATTACTTTCCGGGGGGTTGTATATATTCCGGAAATAGCCAATGGAGCGGATAGTCTGCATGGTATGACGAGCAACACTGGGCATGGTGACAGCAGAAAGCCGATCCAACAAATCATACTCGAAGATATACTGCCGTTGGCTATGAAGCAGAAGAACCATTGACTGAAAATTAAGAACAGATTTTTACCATGTGACAAATGGTGCAGTACCCCCCCCCCCCCATACTGATACTATTTCTTCACAAAAATGTGACATTCCCACTTGAGAAAATTATCTCCTCTTTAATTGAGTTATCCTTGACCTTACATGTTGTTAACATCTCCCTGCCTAATTTACTTGGATGCTTAATTGTAAGGGGTTCTGTAATTAGTAGTTCCACATTCATAATTTGCTACTTGTTATGACTGTATCACTCTTTTATCAAGCACTCACAGCTAAACAGCAGATTGTCAATGGATTCAGATAAGTCATGTTTAATATGGGAAGAAGTAAAACTGTCTTAGAGCCATTAACTCACGAGGAGAACAACATATGGGAGATACAATTTCTTCCCTACAATTAGAGATGATTTTGAAGAATTTGAATAGCCTGAGATCCCTTAATACTGTCTTCTTGTTCGGTAAGCTTTTAAGACATAGGCAAAACAATTGTTTTATTATTTATATCAAAAGGAGCTACTCGGAATTATTCTGACATTTTTTCTGATGCATGGCTATTATGTATCATAGGTCTTGATTAAATTATGTCTGCAATGACTAGTAAACAGTATTTGCTGAGCAACAGATTCAATGGAAATATATTTAAATCCCAGAAAGAAATGGATTCTGGTTTTGCATAGCAGGCATGAGATCTCACAAGGGGGATTTTCACAGATATTTCTAGAGGGAGATGATTTATCATTCACCAATCGCTGTATATAATGCAGATTCCTGATCTTTTGCCTATAATTTATTTTGATGCTACAACATAAAGCAAGTACAAATTGACAGCTGTAACTATTTAGAAACAAGAGCTTTTCTTGATAGTGAAAAAAAACCAACAGTGAAGAATTTACAAACAAATTATTTTCAATGGAATTACACTGCAGAGATCTTGTCCCTGTACCTTATTTTAAGTGGTAAGATAAAAGGTAAATACAGATGCTTCTTGTTAGTCAGTGGCCTAAATAATTTAAAAAGACATCAATTCCTAGCAATTAGCTACAGCATGATTACATATCTATTGTATAAAACATTCCCCTAGGAATCAAATGTTGATACTTAGAATAATTGAAACGTGCTTCTACTACCTGTTTTTGCTTTGTATGCAGCAGTCAGATGCTGCGGAATTTCAGCACATTCAAAGCATTTCTTAAAACCTGAGTGTTCTTTACCTTTTCCAAATATGTGTAACTCCAAGTTTTCCCATCAGCAAACACTCTAGACACTATCCTTCCCTGTCCATCATACTCTATTTTTTCACTAGTCGTCCCTCGCTGTATGCTGCCTATTTGACCTGTGGATGAATAGGTAACATTGACAGCCATCAGCTTGCTGCTCGGTAGCCACAGGGTGGGGTGTCCTGATGTGTCGTAGGCAATCCTCAGCAGAAATTTACGGTGGTCATCGTAGATCTTTTCTGTCTTTGTGGTTCGATCAAAATCAACTGAAAGGAGGTTTCTGCCGTTAACCTTTTTAAAGCAAACAAAATGACACAATAAATCATGCTGTTCAAACCCTAGCCACTTATTATTTCCACAAAGCTAGCTATTCTTTAAATACCATTTACAGTGATTGATTTGCTGTGTGCGTAAATTATTTTAGCAACTTCTTGATACAAATGTAAGGCACTACATTAGCACCTACTTTAGAAGGTCTCATTATATGAAGAGATGGCCCAGAATTTGTTGCAATGTGTTCTTTCTTGACGCTTAGTCAACTGTTAAGAAAATACTGAAAGATGTGTACTGAAAACTTCTCTAATAAATGGGGCCATTTCAGCAAACTACTTCTTTTGCAGGCAGTCCAAAGTATATCTGCAAATTATTGTCAAAACATATTCCTAGCAACCGCTTGTCCAGTTCATAACAGTCACACTAAGAAAGAACTGAATCCTAATCCTCCACAGCAAGTATTTTTCAAAACACTAAATAAAAAATTAAGATCTTCAAAAGCACGTTAAATCTTCAAATTAAGATTAAACACTTTTTAGAACATAGGCTTTCTCCTTCTGGATCAAATGGAAGTTTAACTCAGTATACCATCCACAGCTGCAAAATGTTTATGAGGCTGGAATCCTCAGTAGAGGATTATGTCTTCTGCCTAGTTAACTGACCACTTAAAGCCATAAATGACTGGAAGACTACTGAACCACTGAAAAACAGTTATAAATGCTCTGAAGTTTATAACTGTTTTAATTTGAAATTAAAGCCTTAGCCTAGATACATTTACATTGAAAAACTGTATTATTTATATATGTAAACTATAGTGGTGGATAGTGATTTCTATACTTTTACATTGAAGTCGTGCCCCCCCCCCCGTTTAGTATTCTAAATATCCTAACTTTCAGTTTCATTGAATCAGCTTCATTTTTGTATTTATGAAAGGAAAATGTCTGGTTTTCTTTTCCCATATATGGTATCTTGGCATTTCTCTGTTCCCCCTCTGCATTGAACTGTTTTTTAGTGTTCTCAAACAGGATTTCTTTGTTCGTCTGTAAACCATTTCTGTATCTGCTCTATCCTGTTAAAGTTATTCCAGGAGAGGGTGAAACACTGATAACACTGTATTTTGCTCACATATGGGAAGTAGGGGACAAATGGACATATAATTATGTGTATTAAGATTTTTTTAAAAGTTCCTTTTCAAGTACTTGATGCATACATTACAAAGAGGTGAAGAAAGATGGCTAAATAACATTCAGAAAAGAACGACAAAATAGATATCCTGACCAAAGAAATGACTGGAAGATCTTCGCATTTTTCAGGGCTGCATGTTCAAAAATCCACATATCACGGACGTTGGTACTTACACCCTGAGGCTGATAAGCTTCTAAAAGATCAATGTAAATTAGATCCTTTATTATTGGCATAAAAAGTATTAAAGTGCTGGTGATGGGTCATAGGCAAATATGAAAAAAAAATCCTACAAATGCTCAGTTTTGCTTATATCAGTCTGTCTGTCTATCTATCTATCTACATTACCTTTCTTTTTTCAATATGAAATCACTGGCATGAGAACAATCTGCACTATCAATTTCAGAACGAAAATCATATTTTCATGTAAATCTTCTAAATAAAGAACACAAAGTCTAGCAGATGCAGAATAGCTACTTTATATATTTAATGAGCCATCAAACGTTATTTAAATATACCTTGAAAAATTAGCGCTACAAGACTGATTCTAGACGTAGGTTTAACTTAACTATGAAGCATTCCCATTCACTTCCTTTTTGTCGGGTTTTTTGACTTTTTCATTTTCAGGTAGCTTTTGTTTAAATTTTCCAACATTTAGTATTCAATCATTTGCCTAAATTCACACTCTTAAATCTTGTTTATCCCTGGCTTTTATTTCCCAGCCTCTCCCACACATGCCTGCACTCATCTCTGCATCTCCCTGCCTGTTTTGCTTCTCTGATTTTTTTTCCCCTCCCTTTCTCTCCATCTTCCCTTCCTTATTTTACATTTAATTATGATTTTTATTAATTTTCTTGTCTACCTCTCAGACTTAGACACTGAAGTGAGCATGGGCACTTCTGATTTCTGAATTGGCAAAGAGGGAAGGCTGGTTTTATGGTTAAGGCAGATGTCCAAGCAATTGTGGTTAATTTCTTGGCTAAGCACATCCTTCCGGTGTAAATTGCAGCAAAGTACTTAATCTGGCTGTCTCACTGCCTTATCTGCTAAATGGGATAATAACATCCCTTGCCTTCTCACTTTCCATCTGTCTGGTCTGTGTAAGGGCAGGATACGAGGGAGAAGAAAGGAAATGCCTTTTTCTCCAGCCAGATTCATGCTTCCAGATTCTGCTGACAGAGCTCTTGCTTTCAGACGTGAGTTTTTGGTGAAATTTTGGCTGTGCTTGCATAATCTCGTAATACAGATGGCAATTATAATAACAACAAGTTTTGGTGATATAGCTTCTTTCATTGGGCTGGAATAACATATGTCAGCTAAAGTACTGCCTTCAACTGAAGCGTTTCTTAACAGCAGCTCTGCTACCAAAATGCTTTTACAGCAAAACTTGAATGTTTTTATTGTGCCTAAGACAGTCACACTCCAAGTATATTTGAAACCTCTGGGTTTCATTATGATAAAAATATGTGGTGGGTTGACCCTGGCTGGATGCCAGGTGCCCACCAAGCTGCTCTCTCACTCCCCTCCTCAACTGGACAGGGGAGAGAAAATATAATGAAAGGCTCATGGGTCAAGATAAGGACAGGGAGAGATCATTCACCAATTACTGTCACAGGCAAAACAGACTCAACTTGGGCAAAACTAATTTAATTTATTACCAATCAAATCAGAGTAGGACAATGAGAAATAAAACCAAGTCTTAAAACACCTTCCCCCCACCCCTCCCTTCTTCCCGGGCTCGACTTCACTCCTGATTTTCTCTACCTCCTCCCCTCGAGTGGCACAGGGGGATGGGGAATGGGGGTTGCGGTCAGTTTATCACACATTGTCTCTGCCACTCCTTCCTCCTCAGGGGGAGGACTCCTCACACTCTTCACCTGCTCCAGCATGGGGTCCCTCCCATGGCAGACAGTCCTCATGAACTTCTCCAACAGGAGTCCTTCCCATGGGCTGCAGTTCTTCACAACTGCTCTAGCGTGGGTCCCTTCCACAGGGTGCAGTCCTTCAGGAACAGACTGCTCCAGCGTGGGTCCCCCACGGGCTCACAAGTCCTGCCAGCAAACCTGCTCCAGCGTGGGCTCCTCTCTCCACAGGTCCTGCCAGGAGCCTGCTCCAGCACAGGCTTCCCACGGGGTCACAGCCTCCTTCGGGCATCCACCTGCTCCGGTGTGGGGTCCCGCACAGGCTGCAGGTGGATATCTGCTCCACCATGGACCTCCATGGGCTGCAGGGGGACAGCCTGCCTCACCATGGTCTTCACCAGAGGCTGCAGGGGAATCTCTGCTCTGGCGCCCAGGGCACCTCCTCCCCCTCCTTCTTCACTGACCTTGGTGTCTGCAGGGTTGTTCCTCTCACATATTCTCCCTCGTCTCTCTGGCTGCAATTGCGCAGTTTTGTTTTTTGTTCCCCCTTCTTAAATATGTTACCCCAGAGGCGCTACCACCGTTGCTGACTGGCTCGGCCTTGGCCAGCGATGGGTCTGTCTTGGAGCTGGCTGGCATTGGCTCTGTCAGACATGGGGGAGGCTTCTAGGGGCTTCTCACAGACGCCACCCCTGTAGCCCCCCGCTACCAAAACCTTGCCATGCAAACCCTATTGGGTTCAGGAAATTTTCAGTGAAGAAACACTTAACCACCAAAACTGAGTCTCTTGACAGTCCCTACCTACTGTCCTACGTTTCAGTAATTTAGGTGCCCATCTATCCTGCTCTGCTTTAACTCCTGTTTTTCTTTCCAATGAGAAGCAGGAAATCTGACTGTGATTCCCCCACTAGGAGTAGGAGTATATTACTGTGCTTTACAGAGAGATTCAAGAGGTAATGTGAAAACTGGGGACCTCCGCAGAGCTTGAAGCATGTCAGGTCTCAGGAAGAGGCAAAGCAAACTCCTCCTGTGAACTCTCTCGTCTATGTTACCTGTCTACTCTGGGTGCACCCCTTGAGATGGAGCTCATACCAGTTCCTTTATTTGAGACCCTTGTGAGTGAGGGTCTGTCTGGCCTCAATACAAATGCCCTAAAGAGGCTCTTTCATGTAGAGGACTGTCAGGACCTCTGCCAAAGGCCAGCCTACAGACCAAACGTACAGGGCCAGGGACAAAACCAGCTTATTGAACAAATACGAAACAAGTCTGAACAAAAGTAAGATTGACAGAGGATTGTTTAGTTAAGGCATGGTGACATAATTCCTAATTAATTTCTTTATAAAGACTACTAGTAGTGGGTAGAACTAATACAAGATAGAAAACCAAGAGAATACCTGAGAATGTACTTTGTAATGTTAGATACTGCATATATAGAAAGCAGTGAAAGTGTGATATATGTCAGTACATTTACTGGCAATACATTTTGTCACCGTTTTTTGTCTACATTTGTCTTCTTTGCAGCAAAATGTTACTGACATCATATCTCTAGATGGAAATGATGAGCTCCCTAAGTTATTCCTGTTGTTCTTTCTGTTGTTTTCTTTCTCTACTTTCCTACATCCCCCCACCCACCCCCGAGTGACATTTCTGTAATATCTTCCCATGTAAATCAATCTCAAAAAACCTCCCTTTTTTTTTTCTTTGCTGACAAGTTTCTTTACTTTTTTTTTGACACATTTTTCTCTTATTAGCCCATCTTCTCCACCTGCCCTTACTTCTCCCATTTGTATATACACTTTTAATTACTACTGTTTTGTCTTAATCTATAATTTCTCACTTTCCCCTCCACCTTGTTAAATCTTTCCCTCTTCTCTGTTCCTTTTTTCCTGTTAACTCTTCCAACTTAAAGTTGCCCATGACACTTCTTTTACCTCCTCTACACTTGAATGCCAAAATTTTGCTTCATTTTTGAGAACTGGACTCATGGTAATTTGTTTCACTGCCAAAACCAAATGCCATTGCTACGGTTACTTTATTTTCTCTTGGGCTTCTTTCACAAATGAGTTGGCAGGTGTATTATCCCACTGTGCTATGTAATGACATGCCTGTGAACCAGAACTACAAGGATGAGCTGCAGAAGTATGGCTTCCTTTTCCTCTTCCTTATCCATGTAAGACAGCTGCCATAGCTAGGTGCAAGTATGTTGTTCTTAAGCAGCAGCTACTGTGCATAATCATTCTTCCTTCTTGGAAAAATCCATTCTTCTTGTAGAGCAATTGGTAGCGAGGAATATAAGGTGCATGACAGCATTCCCTCCTTTCTCGTCCCGAAGTAATATTTAAAATATTTTAAGATTTAAAATGGCATGTTACCTCTTAGAAGTCGAGCGGTCTGAAACTATTTACCTTCATTTGACATACTGCCTAGGCCTTATTTTAAAGTACTGATTTCAGTTCTAACAGTAAGTCAGACCTCTGACGTGGTCTTGAAATGGTCTCCTGGCAACCCAATTTTAAATGCTTAATCTATGTTGTCTTTACCAAATGGCTGTCATAAATCATAGTTTGCTTCCTACTTATATTTCACTCACTATATAGGAAGAAGAAACGCCAACAAAATGGTAAAGACATATGTTAGAGGAATATGCCATACACATGCACACACAGTTAAAACCCTTTCTACCAGAAATAAGTATTAGTACAATTTTTATTTAAAATAAAAAAGAAAGAAAATCCTAGGACTGTGCTAACTTATGGTAGAACAATTTAAAACAAGATTCAAAATCAGGTGTGTGAATTCAGTACCAGAAACAAAAACAGTGAAGGAAAGTGGAAAATTATTCTTTTATCCCGATTCATTCCAATGCATTCCAGGCTAAAAACAACAGTTTAAAGTCCGCAGAAAAGAGCAATTAATAAGGAAAACCAGCCAATAAATGAAGTAATAAAAGCAAGTACTTCCAGCTCTGCAGTAAGCTTGTCTATGGTAAATATTCTGTGGTTGTTGGATGGCAATACCTACAGGAATGTATTTACATTTCCTCTCACATAATGAGAACGCAGTAGATACCACACATGCTTGTGTGCTTACCCGAAGCTTTCGGCCAAACACGTTGACTTTTCCCTGGGCTTGCTCTTTCCGGAATCGCCACTCCACCAGGTTCTGCCCATTCTCCCCCGGGAGGGTCATGTTTCTCTTTGCCACTGTTGGGTTGGCAGTGCCAGCCAACACGTGCGGCTCTGTCTGATAGTGTGAGTCCAGGCCACTGGCGTACAGGATTCTCAGTGAGCCATCATAACCAATCTGGTAGCTATTTCTTAACTGATCTGAAAAGGCAAAAAAGAGAAGCACAGGTTACCTACATGGGTTAAGAGTCTGCCTTTGTCCTGCACACTTTAGGCAATACGTGCATGTAACATCTTGACTTCGCATAACTGACCCAATGGTAATAAACACCCAGGGTGAGACTGGTAAGAATCTCTGTATCACATGAGAGCACAAATGCCTTTGGGACCCATCTTCAAAGTCGCTTAAACACTCAAGAAAATCATACCCTCAGAGTATATTCTTTGGACTGGCACAAAACACATTTTCTGCTGTTTCATTAGGCATTTTTGGCCTAATCCTAACCATACTGTGACTACGGACTTTTGCAGGGATGTGGCTGTTGGGACGTCACATGCTGTTTTAAAGCTAAAATCTCACTTCACGCTATTTCTGCACCTATTTCCCTTTCAATCCATTTCTCTCTCCTTTCCAAGATTCCCTTTTAATGCAAAGTAGGTATTCTGACTACTTCCCATATCTGTTTACAAAAGCTATTTGGTTAGAAAACATATTTAATTCTACTTTCATTGCAACTCCTTCTTTCCCTGAACAGTTCTTTCTATGTATATATAAAACCATGTACGTATCACCCCTTCCTCCAAACACTATACCTCTAAACTTTCCCTCTACCACATCCGTTTGGAGCTGCTTGTACCATAAGAAAACAGTTTTCAGGTCAGTATCTGCTGAGAAATCTTTTGTTTACAGTACCTTGAACCATGGTATAGAAGGAATCAATTGATGATAAGTTGGAAGTGATGCTGACATCCTCCTCTCTGCTGGATGACTCAATGTCCACTGTAATAGCCCTTTCCATTTCCCCATGAAGGTTAGTGACAACTCCAGTTGGGAATGTAACATTTGTTAGACGGCCCTCGCTATCGTAGCTAAAAAAAAAAAAAAAAAAAAAAAAAANTTACAAGTAAAATGAACAGAAATACCAGCTACTCATATTGTTAAGGCACGTTTGCTTTTTGTGCATGGGATAAGCACAGCAAAGACTTCAAACGTGCTTTGAAGTAGTCAAAAGACTGCTTAACATACAGGAGCCTCAATGGTGATAGCAAGAGCAAACAGATGGATCTTCAGCTCTGCATATTATTCTTTGAAGTGTGACCAGATCCTGCTGCACATCTAATTCACCATTTCAAAGGGAGCATATTTATCGGTGCTAAATTCCGTAGCATTCTGTACTCACTCCCTATTACTGAAACAGATTTTGCTGTTATTGTAGGAATCCTCAAAATTTTTCATAAAAAGGGTATCTTAATCAGAGTGTCTCTTGGGCCCTTCCTATTCAGTGATTATGCAGACCACCTACCCTCCTGTTCCTGAGTGCTTAACATCCCTTGTATTATTAAGAGAAAGAATCTGGGGTAATATTTGATCTACTTAAGCTGTTTGTAGCTGGAAATCAGAACAGCTAGCATATGTAACTCGCTAACTGCCTGTGGATCGTAGTTTGAGAACTGTGGCATAAGCCATGCAGGAGATGCTTTTCTGGCTCCACATTTCTTTAAACCAAGGGCTATATATCCATTTAATATGAACAGGTAGATACAATTTCTTTAATTGAAGTAGACCTATCACTTCTAAACCATGTCTTTTCCTATGCTGTGTTAGGCATACTCCAGCTATTAACGCTACTGGTACGAGACTCAAGACCCATGCTCATATCCAAACATGCACTGTCGTTACAGTATAGAGAGGTAAAGCATTATGTGAGCCTTTAAGATAGCTCTTCCAGTACTGCAGCCCGGATTCGTCAGCCTAGCTGTTCAGCTGAGGCTCCTTGTCTAGAAGTATAGCCTGCCTGTACCTGCAACAGAGAGAAACAAGTATCCAAAGGGTGATTCAGCCCACCTATGACCTGTTTGCTCTCAGGAGTTTTCCATCCCTCTCCCGTGACCGTGTAGTGGGAAGCTGAAGGAAGCTTCAGTCTCTTAAAGTAACTAGAACATGACCCTGCAGGTCCACACAGTGCGCTAGACACTTCATGCTCACAATTATCATCAAAATTGCTCCTTCTGGGAAAGAAACGCAAAAACCAAAAAAACCAAAAAAAGCCCCAAGCATATCACTGAGGCTACAGAAACTCTTTTTCTTAAATTGAGAGAATTAATTCCAAACAGTTTTAACCCACAACACACTAACCTTCTCTGAACAGCATGAGTACTGCACAGCATTGCTGTAACTGAAAGGATTAGGTTAAGAAATGTTTTTTTCCAGTTTGCTTACTCCGTAGATTTGACAGCTTTTTGCATACAGTCACTTCCATCCTTTTAACACAGTTGATTTCCTTTGTTTATATGAGAATTTCACTTAGCAACAGGAAAAAGAAAAGAATGTTTAAAAATCAGAAACCATACTGCAAGCCAGGGAAATCAAGTGGGGAAACTTATTTCTTGAGGTTAAGTACATTTCAAGATAATGGGGTTTCTTCCAGTGTGTTTCTAGCCCTAATTTTGGCTCTTTTTCACATACTGGACTTGGCAAGCTGAGATGCTGCATTTATGCGGGAAACCGAAACAAACATACCAACGTTCCTTGTGCAGACTGCTAGCCTATTCATGACCTTCAGCCTCATTCCTCAGTTCCATAAACTTATTTTCTTTTCATGCACAACTTCCCTTTTCAACTCCAGGGGAACATATATTGTCCCATTAGTGTCCTTTTCTATTTTCCGCTTTATGTTTGAAAATGGTATCAAATTATTTTGTTGGGAATTACTTGCGTCCTTTGATTCCAGTAGCCAAGTACTGGTCTTTATCTCAAACAATGCTTACTAAAGCCAGAGAAGGTAAGATTTCCCCATAAGAACTTTTCACCCTTTGAATCACAATATTTGTGAGAAATTAATTATCATATTTCTGAGTATACCACTTGAGCTGGAAAACACTACACATCAGTAGTATTCAGTACAGCATGTGGCTTCACTGCAGTATGCAGCGCTGAACATCGCTATTCTTGTTTTATGCATTCTTGCTTCCACATTATTATTTTTTGACTCTGTGTCTGTAGTTCCTGAACTGGTCTCTTCTTTCACAAATACATGAAAGCACATCATGAGCCTGAGATAAGCAGCTAATATTATTACAGCGGGGGAGGGTTCAAAGATCAGCAAAAAATCATGCTACACATTCATGTTCTTGAAAACATGACTTTAAAGCTGAAAGAATCTTAAAAGCCCTGATTGCTTGGTTCAGGCGTCCTACTGCAAGAAGAAAATGTGACTGAGATGTGAAAGGTAAGAAGAGGATTTCTCATACTTTTATAGCCAGGAACAGAAAGAAAGAAGGGCCATTGGTCTTTCTTCAATTTACTACATTTTCCATTTTATGATGGATTGTAATGCGTGTCCTTCATTTTGTTCACAGCACATCGACTACTAAACTTGCTTTATACTTGATATCTTTTTGTCCACAATGAAAGCCTTATCAATGCTGAGCATAGCAACATCGCTCATACCTTTGGGCATTCCTCTGCCATTTTTCTTATTATATCCAAATATCCTTGCATTCTGCTGCCAAGGTGAATTTATTCATCCAAGATTGTCAGTTTTAGACTGAGAGATTTCTTTTATCTGCCTAGTGTTCTAATATTGAAAGTGCCCTAAAAGGAGTGAGATCTAAAGTCTAGAGGGCGAGCACCTATATTTGGCATTTCACAGCCTCTTTGATCTTTTCATCCAAACACAAGCTCGGGCACATGTGTTACTGCAGAACCCTCTGATCTTTCTCCTATGCCAGGCTCCACAGCAAAGCCATTCAACCAACCTCTTCAAGTCCTCAGGAGCAGGTCGCACATAAACTTTTAAAGAATCTAAACCAGAAATTTGCTCACTGGGTGTGACCTCATGTGCATTAATCCCCTCAACTCATTTCTGTTCACATTAATGTAACGATCTTTGTATTTGGTCAATAACTACAGAAGACAGCAGCAGGGGCAGCTGCCACCACAGCTGGCTGAAGTTCCCCTTAGATCAAATTCTTTTTCTTCTTTAGGATGATCTGCCACTGCCAGATAGTTTTCCCCTTCTGCAGTGAGAATTTCTCAGAGATAATGGTTATCAGCTTCCCAGATTCTTGACCTTTTGCTCTTCACCTGCTGGAAGTCTCTCTTCCATTGTTCATCTCCTTTAGTTTTAATTACATTCCTTCCCAGACCATTTTCTGTTCTAGTCTATGTAGGACACTTCACTTCGCAGTGATAACTTCCTGGTAAGCCTTGTCACAGATGGAAATGCCCTACTTTCTTTATTTCTGACTTGTTTCTCATGTGCATTGTATCTTAGTTTGGAGCACATTTAGCTCAACACCAACTTGCAGAGCGTTATTGATGTTTTATATTGGAAGTTACTTCAACATAAAATAGGGAGCTGTAGAAATGAAGTGTATAGTAAAGGTTGCTGCTAAAGCCAATTGCTAAGTTATGACTGATACTGTTTTTCCACAGACCTCTGCAGCACGTTCCCTTAATAAAATAAATTCTGTAATTTTTTTTTTTTGCTATTGTAAACATGTCAGGTTGAAGAGCAAGGCACACTGGTTCCTGCACATTTCAGATAACAAGACATACAGTGCAAATGTGTATTATGTATTTCTTTAACGACTGGTTACAGATGATACTATTAGTTGGGATACTGTAATAGAGAAATGAGGCATGAATGCATTTCAAAATATAGACATGTATAATTTTGACAGTAACATAAAAAGTACTGTTACATTCTCACTCAGCACACATCAGGCATTTTCCTCTATGCATCTCGAATTATCACGAGTGGCTAAAAAATTTATGGAACATTACCCTACTTGTTTCAAACTATTCGTGGGAAGACTTATATACCAAGGTGCTGCTTCTTGGCAGGTGAGAAAAGAAGGTTCAAAGTTGACTTTCAGAAGTGCAGCGTGCTGTTGTGTTAGGTGGGTACTCACTATGTTGACACATACTGAAAAATCTGTCCTAACCTGGCAATGAAATGTCTCCTTCAGCTTGTTGAGGCCATTAAGTTCACATTTACATAGAGGACCATTGTCTTTAACATTAAAGACTGTTGGTTTGCAAATACATTCTTTCACTTGCACTCAGCCTCCTGTAGCATACTGCAAATTTCGACCTTGCCAATTAGTGAATTCACAGTTGGAAAACTACAGTAAAGAAAAGCCACTTTAAGTCACCTTGATAGAATATCACTGCATTGCTAAATGAGCAACAAAATAGTCATCTTGCTGATCAAAAGGAAACAAAACCATAGTTTATGTACCATCACTTTTATTATCATTTCATCACCTGTACGGAGCTCTCCTGTCCTCCACTGGTTTAAAATAGGGCACGGCAACTTACTGGGAGCTCTAGTTCTGACCATCTTTAACCATTGTGTGTGTTGTTGAAAGAGAGGAAAAGACTCTTAACTTCAACACCCCCCCCCCCCCTTACTCCATTTCTGAGTTGCTTTCCCCATTTTGATATCATTTTTGCTTTTTATTTGTCTGAAGAATGACTGAATGTCCCTGTTAAGAAAGAACAAAGTGAAAATAGCCCACAGATGGATGGATAGACAGATGATTTTTCCTTTTTCTTTGGCTTTTATTCTTTAGTCTCATTGAAATACATACTTCAGCAGATCCATAACTACTCATTTATAACCCAGCTTCTTAAAATAATATTAATTGAAATAGCGTATGCACGTATTCCTTTATTTCCACACAGTTTATTTGACGTCTTAAAAGGCTTAGCATCTTGCTTGTGAATTCACAGCAAAAGTATATCAGGAAACGCAAAATATTGAACTATAACTCCCTTTTGAGATACAACAGATTATTTTTTTAAATGGAACCATAAACAATAAGATAGCTGTATGTCTTGCTAATATTGTTTTGTTTTGCTTAACAAGAAGGAAGCAAATATGTCATAAATGACAATTTGATGTATGTTAGTAGGCTTGCAAATTATGACAAGTGGATTGATTTTTTTTTTTTTTTAAACTTGACTACTGTCTAAGAAGGGTAACATTTTTCTTTTGTTCTTATCTGGGATATTGTTAAGCATGAGAAAAAAATTCAATATGCTTTCCAGTCTTACAGAATTTTAAATAGACAAAAAAAAAGCAGTTGCTTCCCTTCTTTTCCCTTTCCTTCCTGCTCTATGCCTTTTCCTTCTTCCTCTCCCTCTCCTTTTCCCTTTCCCCTTCCCTTTTCCTTCTCATTTCTGCTGTGCCTAGCTCTGAGAAAATTGTGGATGAATAGGAATTACAGAAAATAGGTCCAGGAGTGATCCTAGGAGGAGCTAAAGTAAACTGCAGCCCAAAGTCCAATTGTGGACAGGAACTTACCTACCTACTTAGTTTTTTAATGGCATTTGGGCAGGAAATGCAAACTCACAAAACTGCAGAGGCTGGAAGGGCATGCAAAGTATTAGTATCAGCTAAATTTCTCTGTCCTGTTCAACCAGGTGTCAGACAACTCAAGCTTAAATTCGAGCAGCTGGTCCGCTATTCCTGTCCCTTTATCTGATGGCTGCCTTCCATGGAGAAAGGGTCTTTATCCCATTTTCATCTGGGAAAGGCTTATGCAACTGTTTGCACAGCTGGTTAAATAATTCAGGTAATGTTTTTTTATCTTAGTAATGTGGTCAGGATGAATTTTTCAGCCCAGGTTTAATGAAGACATTTCCTCAGCTGGAAAGTGACTGACAATTTCTCTTTTCACCTTCTCCTGTTATAACTGCAGCTTTTGAGGCTTTTTTGGTGTACCTATTTTGTGATAACATTAAAATGGTCTTTTTTTGTAAACTGGCATTCAGCACATCAGACATGTGAACAATTCACCTAAATAGGCCATTCTTGACAGCCATAACTCATCTGCAAAACAACAGGCACACTCTAACTGAAAATCACTGCAGAAAATATGTCTGTTGGAAAGGGAGCTCAAAGAAATGAATCAACACCTTCCCTCGTGATAGCTCGCTCGCTTCCATACAGAGAAGTTTTGATGCTCATTTTCCACTTCATCGCACAACCAGGCACACAAGCGCGAATTCAGTGCATGTGCTGCAGTAAGACTGACCACCTTCATGGCCTAATCCAGAATGAGAGACAGGTATTTGGGGGGAGCGGTGCTTTGCAGTGAAAGAAGCAATACATGAATTTATCATGCCGGGGCCGCTTCTCTACTTTTTGCCAGAAGACTGCCAAACTTTTCACTCGTTGCTGTACGATGTTGCAATCCTCCCACACTATGCTGTTTGCTGCGATAAGCACCTGCCATGTATATTCTCGTAAGGATTCACAAACACAAGAATTCTTTCATAACTTGCATTTCTGACACACACCTTACATGCACAGGAACCTGCACCAATAAATAGCGTTAATGATGATAGTGCTTTCTGAAAAGCTGGAAGAACAACTCTGGTGTACATGCAAGGGGGAAGGGGTGCACGGGGAGCAGTGGGATGGAGGTGGTGTGGCTTAAATGGGAGGCGTTATCTGGGGATGGAGCAGCTTCCCAGGGCTCTGGGCGCTCCTCAGCAGCGCATATACCCTTTTGAACTGAGTGCAGCCAATTCAAGACTGATTGAAGGGGGCTTGTCCTCACGAAGATGAGACTAAATTACAGTAGCCAGGCTTTTATCTACAAGACCTCAACACTCATTCCCCACTTTTCAACTTCCCTCTAATGGGAATTCACTGCCCCCAGGCCCCATGGGGTCCGCAGGGGCCGGACTCTGGTTTTTGCCGGGACGTGCACAGCCAGCTCCTGCCCCGCAGCAGCTTCCCGCATGGTGTCTTTAATCTTAAGGCTCCCTGAGGCTGCTGGCTTGTTTCTGTGTCACTCCCCTCCCCCGCTTCTTAGCTCATCTATTACTGTACAAATAAACTGTGTGCCTTGCCGATATAAATACCAGAGTATGGCCTTTCAAATAAAAGAAATGTTGGTGTATATATACTTTGTATGACAGATTGTCCCTTGTTGTAAGGTCTGCTTACACTATCAGAGCTGAGTGCATAGGCCTTTAGTTAAAAAAGGACCTAAGGCTGGTCTGTTTGGCCAGACATTTTGTTCAGAGACTAAGCTGTAATGTTGCTTTTTTCCCCTTAATTCTTCTTTCCTTTTTTTTTTTTTCATTCTGAAAGGTAAAAAATCTATGAGGGTGTTTTTACAGGGTCACAAAAAGTGGACATAATGAAGTTACTAAATTGCATTATGTATGAAAAGCAAATTTAGCAAAAGGAAAGCAAAATAATATGGGTGCATTTTTTTTCTTTCAGGACAGTGGAATACCAAGATGGTAAACAAATATTGCTAGACTCAGGTTCTATGGTTAATTTAGAATAACATCCTTATTCCTTTGGAGCACGAGTGATACCCAACCAATGCAGGCTTCAGAAGTGACAGACTCTTCCCCTCTTTGGAGGGAATTAGGGAGGATTTTCAACTACATGTGCCTTGTAGGGTCCCTAAAGAACTGATCAGTCTGGCCTCACTGGGGACATCATGGAGGACCAAATCACTTGATGAGGCTTGAAGGTAAGGACTGTGTGTTCGAATACAGCATGACTGAAAACGGAGAGCCGCCTTTTCATGGGCAGTCTGGAGCTGCACTTCCACCCTCACAACACCCCATCCCCTGTGAAGTGAGTGTAAAGGAGAGCGAGCTAGCTTGGCTACAGCCTCCCCGACTTCTGTTTGACAAAGAAGATTAACACGGGACCAGAATATTAACATGTCAATAACTGAACAAATGGTATTATGAAATCCCTGATAAAGCCAGAAGTGAAACGGATACTTTCAGGAGCCTGCTCAGAGCTGACCGGATTGACAATGCAGGACATTTATGTCATAAATAGGAACAATACTATTTTTTTGCTGAACTATCCTTACTTCTAAGTGCTTTTCAAAACCACAGAGACAGGACATGCTGATTTTCTTGACAGAAATCAAAGCGCTTCTTCCTTTCTCATACATGTAAGATGTAATAATGTTGATAGGTGTCTTCAGCGTTGCTATTTTGATATTATTACCTATTCAATGGTTTCTCAGTTCTGCTTTTATTACTTAGCCTAGTTCTAAGGACAAGGAACAGTAAACATTCAAGAATGAAGCAATGGGTAAATGTCTATTAGACGAGATATACTACTGGTATCAGAGCAATTAGGGGACACACTAGAGTTCTCTAAAAAATTTCACATTGATATCTAATGGTATCTATTAACGGATTATTTTTAACATGGCTGCTTTGTTATTAAGCAGGATGAGTCTGAAACAGCAAGTTTGTGTGCTCCACTATCAGCACAAGTCTTACAAGACTAAAGAAGAAACATGGTAAGTACGGTCAGCAAGCACAACTGTCACTAAGCTCTTCTCAGAAATTGCATGTTGCATGAAACATGGTTACCTATTTGCGTAGTATTGATGTATCTAAGGGAAGGTTTAAAAAACCACGTCATTCTTCAGCTTGTGGCCATGCACAAATTGAACATGTCAGCTTGATATTTTTCCCTACAAGTTCTCTTTGGGTAGGGGGAATACTTATCTTGTTTGAATGGAGGGAAGTGTTTTAATTGCCTTTTGGCCAGCCTTGCCTCCCCGGGTCTACATGAAATGGTGAGAGAGGGTTATGCCTACTAAGGTTTCAATTTGTGCCATGTTGAGAGGAGGAGAAGCACCAAACCTTGACTAACAGAGAACCAGCTAGTCCCTGAAATGTGCTTTAAGAGAGAAATATATGTATTGCATGCTGGATTGAGACAGGCAATGTCGATAAAGAGGCACTTATGAAAGGACTGGGTATCTCAAAAATATTCCCAAAAAGACAGTTCAGAGACAGTTAGGAATGAAGAGAATATGTCTTTTGCTGCTTGAGTAAATATAACATAGGAAGATTAAAGACATTGCACTTGTAAGTCGCGGTTTGCAATCAAGGGCTCATCTGATGCCACAAAAGTCAATGCAAGAATATGAAAATTGGCTGAACAAAACTGTTTTAATGAGTACAGTTAATTACTTTATAGCCACTACGTTTTAGACTGATGAAGCAAGAAGCAGCAGTAAAAGCAGAAGGTATAGAAGGTTGTTGATGGTAAAAGGATAAAAATCTCCAAAAAGCACTATGATAGCAAGGACATTCAGAGAATGCTGTTCAGAGGTGATAAAAAAATCCAGATTACAATTTTGTAAAAAGTTCTGGTATTTGTAAGAAAACCGAATGAAATTAGAATGAAAGCCCCAAAACTGCAAGAAAAAAGAAGACAAGGCATTTTGAGATATTCATATTACTGAAACATCAATGTGATAGAAAAATGAACACAAATAGAAACACAAATGTTACAGAAAAATAAACCCCCACAAATGTTACAGGAAATGGTACAGAAATATTAATTATGAAAACCGAATTGTGAACATCTTAATATATAGTAAAAGTGCAGGTGAATTGACATTACTATTGGGGGATAATTTTTATCTGATCAAAATTAAATACTCACTTTTATTGAAATGAAATCTTTCAGTAGAAGTTCCACAGACTTTTTACATGCCAAATCTCAGTATTTCCAAGTCAGACTCCATAAGCAATGCATTAAGATGAAGCAAGAGGAAAACTGCAAAATATCATCTGTTCCCTGCTGCCAAATGCCGACAGTTACAGATGATGTGCCTGGTACATGGGGAAACTAAACAAGTCCAAGCCAGAGGCAGTATCTTACTCGGTATCACGGAGTTTTAAGGAAACCACAGCACTGAATGCATTGTTAATAAAGGCATAATATACAAAGGGTGATACTCTGCAGCATGCAGTGAAAGTCGATTTTGACCTGTGATTCTCCCTAGTCTATAAAACTATTGTAAGGATTTCACATTCTGTGTGATTTCACCACCTTTCTGGAGTGGCTGGAAAGCTTGTTAATTTAACTGTGGGAGCAAAGTAAACTTGTAAGGGCTCTGCTTGCTAATGTCACTCTCTCATTTCTGTTGCATTCCCTTGGAGACAAGAATTGAGCAGGAGAGGGAGGAGGGGAAGAAGACAAATGAGCTCAGGGCATGAAGTGCCTGGGGAAACACTGCATGGACTGTCAGGAGATACAAGAGGGGATTGAGAAGAAGTGCACCGCTGGGAAAGGAAAAGGCAGGGAAGCCAAACACGCCTTAGAGGAACAATGGGAGACATGGGAAGGAGCAAGTTACAAGGTAAGAAAGTAAGGAAACATAGTAGCAGGGCAAGGTCTGGAGAGCAAAAAAGAGACATGGAAGAAAGGCAGTGCATTTGCAGGGAAGGGGAGGAGACTTCTTAGTCTGGATCAGATCTCTGCCTGCTGATATTGCTCCTAAAAGGAGAGGAAGGCAAGAGGAGATAAGGCAGGAAGGAGATAAGAAACAGTAGCTATTGGATTTAATTCACGGCTAAGGGAGGAAAGTTATCCGAGTTTAACCAAAGGGGTTAGAGGAGGCCAAAGGAGAGCACATGCAGCCTGCATCTTCCAGGGGAGCTGTCAGATGGAGGAACAGTTGTCTCTCTACAGAGGAGCCTGCAGAAGCATGTGGGCTGGGACCACAGGGGGACGGATCCCAGACGGCTGACACTGGGCTGACCACGATTTGTCCTAAATCACCTCTAAGGACTATGTGGCTGTCAGAGATCACCTGAGTGCCAAGCACACCAGTGCGCACGTAGACTGCGACCTTAGCAGCACAGCCCAACCTCAGCGGGTGCTGCCCAGACAGCTAAGGCTGTCGTCTTGCCCTGGAGGGATCCACTGTTGCAGAGCAGCCTCTACCAGTTCCTCGAGCAATCTGAGGAGCACAAAGCAGCTGGAGGCTGGCAGGGCAGCAGGCCAACGATTCAATCAAAGGACTTCCCTGTAAGGTCCCAGCTGAAGTTACACAAAGTAGTCATGGAGCAAGTGGAATGAGAGCGGTGAGGTCGTGACAGCCACTCAAGCCTGTGCTCAGCTTCCAGTGGCTCCCAGGGAGTGACTTGGGATAGTGACATGATTCAGAAGAAGCAGGGCTGAACAAGACACTTGGGACCTTGTCAGAGGACTGCCTTATATATCTGGTCAGATTAAGTATCATAAGGAACAGCAGCTTTTTCTCTGGAATAATTTGCCCTCTTGAGCATTGTCAAACATTCAATTAATAGTGAGCTTTTTACCCATTTTCAGCTGAATTTAAAGCCTGGCTGGCAAGTGCTGGCATGCCAGGGCTTTGACGGAGACCTGACATTCCAGGCTGGGGTGGGGTCTGACCACCTTGCATGACTGAGCAATTGCACAGGGGCACTTCAGGGTTTTTTAGGATTTTACTTCTGATACTTCAAAAACTTAGGTCCAGAGAAAATGCTCCTTCTGTGCACCTGGCTTAGCTCTCTGTGTGTCAAAGCAGAATGGAAACTGCTGCACAAAAATAATGTAATATAAGCTAGCCAGGAAGTGTCACTTCTAAAATGCTAATATGCATATAATTAGTTCAACTTTTAAGATTTATCTGTTTAAATGTTCATATTATGCATACATAATATGCAATGATAGTTAGCAGTTTCCAGCTCAGATATTTCACAATTTTAGAACAGCAGAATTTGATTAGGTTGATTACTCTTATACCTTGTTTAATATTATAATTTCATTATAAAACCTAATCTGGAGGACTTTTAGCTTCGTATGGCTCCATTGGTTTTTTAGCATGCGTGTATTTTCAATCCTTTTTGTGAATGCTCTGTTAATAGCTTTTATATTCAGCAAGTGTTTAGACTTTTGATAACAGATAACAGTTACTACGAATTTTCGTAACAGTACTTTACAAAAGTATGCATTCTTGAAATATAAAGTGTCAATTTTGATCAGCAGACTATAACCCTTAAAAAAATAGGAATTTAGAAATCCATTTTGCCATAAAGATATAAAAAAATCAAAGTCTGTAAACAAATACAGAAAAGAGATTATATGATATCCTAAATAATTCACATTAGTACTTACAATTTTCACTGTAAAAAACACAGAATGTAAAAAAATTATTTCCCGTATGTCAGTCCTTCCCTTCTTCAGGCAAAGTAGAGACTACATAAGATAAACTCTAGATTAATTAGCATCCAGACTAAATGAAATTAAAAAAGTAAACTTCTTTTGGATCTGATATTAGTGTGATTTAGTCTGTGGAAAAAAGCCATGAAAAGAAACAAGTCCAAATGCTTTAAATATGTGCCAGAGCAGGGATTGCCAGTTTTTGGGATGCAATGTTTTTTCAAAGATTTCCTCTTTTCACTAAAAAGTTGTTCTAAAAAAGGAAAAAAAATATTAAATAGTTTTCTTAAATCTGCTCTCAAATTACTGAGAACTCAGCTGAAATGATCTAAGTTCTTTGGATCCACGCTCCAGTTATGCAGATTTGCACAAGAGAATAGTTAACGAAGCTATTACTGAATTGGCTCCAAAGACTGATCTTTTTATTACTAAAACCACAGTACTTTTTACTCCAATGTAACTTCTGCCATTTAAACAGATGTGTGACAACCAAAGGATGAAACAACCCAGTCATGCTCAGAGTTAGTTGAAAAATGACATTTCTAGTCCATTGGAAATTCTAACAGTTGAAAAGTTTTAACTCTGAGTGGGAAGAAAGTCTAAATTCAGTGTGGAATATAAATTCTATTCCCTTCCCAAAATATTCTGAGAATCTGAATAATACAATGGAGTAAATAAAATACATAAATAAATGCCGAGATTAAAAGAAAACGCATCCAGCAATGAAATGGGAATATTTTGCTATTACTAAAATAGAACAAGGAAATCAGAATGATTTCTTCTCCTAATTTCTTATTCCTCGCCTGACGGTCGAGGGAAACCTTTCCATTTTAACAAGACTTCATTTTTTTCAACAGAAGACTCTTCAGCTGAAAATTTTTTAGCCCACACTACCTACAAACATGAATATGCAAAAGCTGGGAGAGAGATACACACACATATACCATGTCACCCCCACACAAGCCCTTATACGATACACATGGTTTCCCTCTATTTTGGCAATAGTTGCAGAAGCCTCTGGAAGGCCAGCCTAGTCAGATTTAATGTTACAAATCATCAGCACTGAAAAGCAAAGTCACAATAATGTTTGCTGATCTAGAATAAAAAATGGCAAAATAGTCCTGTTTTATCTACTTCTTCAAAAGGGAAATATACAGACACAAATTTGGTGCATGGGGATTTTATGTTAAAAAGAAGTAAGCAGCTATGATGCCCGATGGATGTTTTTAAGAATGCTGTTTTGGCAAGAAAAATAACACGGTGCTTTTTTTTCACTTATTCCCTGTAGCTTTACATAATCAGTGCAATTTTTTATTTTTGGTATTAACTTCTACAGAGCATCACAGAAAACATGACTGGAAGGGACCTTGAGAGGTCATGTGGTCCAACCCCTACCCCAAGGCAGGATCTGCTCTTCCTGCGTTAGTCCTGAAAGATGTCTAATCTGTTCTTAAAGACAGTCTGTGAAGGGCAAGGGGTCACTATCGTTGTCTGTCTGCTCCAGGGCTCCAAAATCTTCACTGTGAAGTTTTTCCAAATGTCTAATCCGAATCTTCCTTGTTGCAATTAAACAGATTACTTCTTCACCATGGCTACAGGGAGGAGATTAATATCTTTGCTTCAGCAAAAGCCTCATACACTTGCAAATTTGGGGTGAGTGAAATTGCCTAGCTTTCTCTGTCATTATTTCAGCTTGGGAATTCTAACGAGACATTGGTCGGAGGTAATTGTTTAGGAAGTGCATAAACAGCAGCTTGGAAATAATACTAATACTTACTGAGGGGAATAGCCTGCCCTTTGGGTTCTCCGTAAGCCAGCTGGACATAACCTAACTCAGACCAGAAAGTCTGCATGAAAGCAGATCAGGTGTGAAAGATGGCTATTTACAGACTCAGTAAATAACAATGTACTTCATGACACACAGTACCCTAAATTCTCCATATGATGAAAAATACGGACCTATCAACCACTTAACAGTGAATACAATACCCACTTTTTTGCAATCACGCAGATGCCATTAACACACATTCAGGAGCCATCAGCTACTTCTGCAGTGCACCACAGTAGGCTACAAAAAACTACAGGCAACATGGTGAGAAATTACTGCCCTGATTAAAACTCTAGGTCCTCAATTAGCCAGTATGAATGCCAGCATGATTTAAAGTGCCTGCTGTACCCAGCAGATGCCTTAATTTCAGTAAGGGACTTCACTATCCACCAAACTGACTGCCTTGCCCAACTCGCCTGCTGGAAACAAGTGGTTGTGTGTGTCACAGTTAAACACCGAATTTACTCTCTGTGGAAACGGATGACTATTCCCAGCCCATCCGAAGCTGTGCTTTGGTCTCTCAGCATACAAGACAGGGCTAACTCACGAGAAGGAGAACACGTTCCCTCCCGACTGAACAGTCTCTCATTCCTCTGTGTATCCGTGCTGTGCTTCTGTGTCCTCTTGGCAGGACCTAAAAAGATATGCAGCGGATGCACCAGTGCACAATTAAATATTACAGATGTGCGCTAATGCTCTGGGAACATGCCCGCTACCAAAGCCCTGCCAATTTACAGATTATTGTAAGAATACCTTAAAACTGGCAGCAGCGCCGTTCCACCTGCTGTCTTTGTTAGGGATCAGCATTTCTAGCCCTGTCTCCATTTCAGGACACAATATGCAGTGAAGCAGCACCTGCTGCTCTCGTGTCTCTGAAGGGCATATGTAAAGGCTGGAGAGTAGATACAGGTGCTCAGAGTCCTCCTGCACACTGCCTCAGCCAAATGTACGCTGACAGAAATGTGAAGTTATCTCAGAACACAGATGTTTGGCTTTGCTGCCACTGCCTGACACCAGCACTTTATTTTCTTTATCATGTGTGTTGAATTGAAAGCCTTTTTTTAGGCCCTGACCTTGGCAGCAGTTGCTACTGCATTTCATCATAAAGATAGGAGAAAAGAAGATGGAAAAAAAAGAAAAAGAGGGACTTACTGGATTTTCATGATGCCCTTTGTAATCCTGAATACTTCAGCTGAGGGCCCTCTAACACTTATCATACTAACTCTATGTCTTCCACTCCTTCATAGACACATTTTTATCCAACCTTAGCATGTCTTCCATATGATTTAAAAATACACATATTTTTCCAGTTGACTGAGACGACTGAAAAAAATCTGTGTTAATTCTACATCAGTCTTTTTTGAAATAAATCGTTTGTGTTTTAAGCTGCATTTTTGTTATGTTTTGTTTGGTGTATCAGTTTGTAGTTCAGCTCATTTGGGGATGATGTTGCCTATAAAACCCGTACGTGAACTCTCAGGTTCTACTAGTTTATCTATAAATTGTCATGACCTTCCTTCGTCAATATAATTGAGGATTCTGTAAAACGTTTTGCTAATGGTTCTTATGAACAGGCATTGATGACTTAATGACTGTAACACAGGGTAAAGCAATTCACTGAAAAGATTTTTTCTGAGGCTGGTAAAATTACAAGTCCTACTGTTCCACTACTACCTCTTGCTGTTGTGCTCGCACCTGTGCACCACATGTTGCTGGTAGTCTCTGTGTTTTCAGCTTCTTCCTATAGGAATGACATTGCCCCCCCCAGCCCACATTTATTTTCTCAGCTTCCTCTGCCTGGGTCCACCTGTGTGAAAGCTTGCTGTGTCATCCAGGAGATCCTTCCTGCGTATTCACCACTCAGTGAAACACAACCTTTTACAACTTCAAAAAAATACCCACCCAGCCTTTTTTGGGGGTAAAAGACTATGCAGACATGTTTCTACTTAGAAAAAAGAAAGAAAAAAATATTGAGCAGTGAAGACAAATTTCTTGTCAGTATTTGCTGCAGAACAATGTCAATCTAATGAGCAAATGGGATGAAAATCTAGTTTTTGATGCAAATCTGCAAAATCACGGTTGTCTGAGTTACAGTTTTCTTGACAAGTGAGATGTCTCACTATTATTTCAATATATAAAGCAGAAATTCAAAATAATGAATTTAAAATTATTCAGACCCAGTGTTTAGAAGAAGTCAGACAGAGAAAGACAGCATGGGAAACAAAAAGTATCTTTCTGTGCTTTTTGTTATCAAGGGCCATCTTTACAGTTACTTCATCAGTTTCCAGAAATATTTCAAATGGTACTGTATAACTCAATAATACTATAAGGCATCTGGCTCTATTTTATTACTTACTCAAAAAAAGTGGTCCATCCAGTCTCATCGCTTTTAGTTGCCAGAAGTCCACTGTTGCCATGGTAGGTAAATAAGACAAGCTCCTGCCCTTGTGCAGTCATGCTTTTCAAACATCCATTAGTGCCTATCGTCAACCAGATGACTTGGTTATCAGGAGAGACCACTCTTACTGGCATCCGGTTGGGATCCCGTCTGATACGAAGGGTGTTTCCATTGCTATCCGTTACCGCAGTAATATCATTATCATTACTGTAGCTAAAATTGTACAGATAGTCTCCGGTGACTAAACTCACAGTGTACTGGTGAGTACCATTGACATCAAAGATATAAAGCTCTTGGTCAGTTGGAGAAGCAACTTCATAAAAGTTCACTGAATTCAATAAGGGTTTGTTCTTTGACACAGCCCGTATCCTAATATTTCCCAGATCAGCAATATACAGTGTGCCATCCGGAGACACAGCTAAGGAGGAAGGGGCATTAAGTTTGGCATCTTTAGCATAGCCGTCTCCATTTTGGTAACAGTCACAGTTGACATCATTTTTGCAATCGCACTCTGAGGGTATTCCAGCAACTAACGAGATCTCTCCATCAGTTGTGACCTGTCTTATCCTATTAATCTTTTTTTCATCAGTTTCTGTAATGTAAAGTACCCCACTGTAGGACACGGCAATAGCAGTTGCTGACTCTAGCGTGGTCTGTACAGCGTGCTTTCCCACCGTGTACTCCACTCCAGGAACCTGGCAATGCATTGGCCTCCCTGCAGCAATGCGAACCTGACGGTTTTCAGTGATCTGCAAAACTACGTTGTTATCCAAAACATAAATGGAGTTATCCATTGGGTTGATAGCTAAATCCGTAGGCCATTCCAGACGAACCTTAACAAAGAGAAGTGTTTTGTTCAACAGTTAACCAGTGCAGATTAAATGAATTAATTCACCTTCAGTTTTAGACACTGTTGTAAGGATATTTTTCATCTGCTGTAACCAATCACAACAAAAAGACTTGTATGAAAACACATGTGGCAAACTGAAGCTTTTCAAGGAGGCAAGGGGACCAATGTCCAGGCATCTATTTTATTGAAAAAAAGCCAGTTGCATTGGAACTATAATACAGGTTGAATCTCCCCTCCAATAAATGCTACACTTTTCTGTATCACAAATGCATAAATAAAAATAGAGACAGATATCAAAGTCTAAATACGTACTTTAAGGACAGTACTTATCTTTTATTCTTGTAATAGCAAAACCAACTTACTACCTTCCAGATTACAAAACACCATACTGTACTCCATTTTTAAACATACCACTAGTGATGTCCCTTCTTACCTACACAAGCTTCTTGAGACAAATAGAAAAATAAGTTCTTTTGTATATATCCTCTCATTCACTCTAGTAGGCCAAGGATGTTAGTGATTCAGAAAACATCAACATGCCGAGACAGTTCTCACAGATCTGCCATTCTCCCAGTATTTACTACTTCCTGCTGATAGTTTTGCTGTTCTAGACTAAACTGAACTTTATGGGCAGAAAAATTGAATACAGCAACATTTATAGCTAAGAGAATACACTGCGATTCATGCCCTTGGAATAGGTTTCTTTCTCTCCAAATTCTGCTGTTAAATATCCATTACGCACTCCACCCAGTTTTATTTTAAGGGGCAAGAAAGCTGCATTTGCATTTCTGGCCCCAGCTCAGCTTTCCAAATTAGCAGCAGTTAAAATGTACCTGGCTGATGTGCATGCTGGTATCACAGGTTAGAGGTCGTGCTGAGGTCAGGTCATTGGAGCCAAGCAGAGTGGATATTATTCCATTCTGATCCACTTTTCTGATCATGGTCCCATCAACAAAGTAGATTAACCCGTTCTTGTCGATTGCTATTCCTTTAGTGAAGAGAATAAAAATTAGTTTCTTGTACTAGCAGTGAATATATTATCTATAACTAAGGGCGTAAGTGGTATGTATCTAGTGGAAATTAAGGGCAGAAATTACGGTCTTAGGCAGTAGGTAGTAAAACAGCTTGTAAACATATTTTGCATAATAAACCAATATTCAGTATGAAATCTACTACTGTTGATCACATTTGCTGTTCATTTGCTGTTGTGTGTTGAGAAGGGCCTAGCTTTTAAGTTAACCTGAAAAATGGGATAAGGGGGACCAAAAGCAGCACTGACTTTAAATCTTCACCGTTGCCTGCCAAACACATAATCTAAATGAACATTTAAAAATGCTCAATAACCATGAAAGCCAAATATTCCCTAAAAAATCAACCCAGGTCCCCCGTAGCTCTCTTCCTCAATGGTCTTTCCAGTTGGAAAAAATTACTCAAAACCACTTTTTTGAGCCAACTACTGGGTTCTGTAATTAAATACGATCACGCCCCTGGCTCTGAACTTTCGTATTATTTTGAAAGTTACGGAGGGATAACTCTTTTTACCTTTAGGGCTCATGAGAGTTGCCTCCACCGCCTTGCCTCCATCACCACACCTTGCCTCATCAAATGGTAGGCACTGCTCCCCTGTTCCTCCTATTACCTCAGCATTTTTGGTCAGGTCTTTCGCACCCGTGAGCGACTTGGGCCGATAAATCCTGCGTGTGTTTGTGTCGGAAACGTACAAATCTCCCGTCACAGGGTCAGTTGCGAGGTAGTATCTGTGAGCTGGGTTGTTGCTGTAAAATGGAATTATACATTGCATATGCTGTAATTGCACCAAACGTTGGATCAAGAAGAAAAGGCTTCAGTTCATACGCAGTGTGTAGTAAGGCATAAACAGTTAAAAACCAGGGCGATGCTCTAGGCATATGCAGCACAGGTCATGGGGCCCCAAAACCTTTCTTGGTTCTCATTTCTTGCCGCTGTCACAGGCAGTCCAATCTAGACTACTCGTCCTTTTGGGACAGAAAATCCATTTTGTCCATGACACTCACAGCCCTGTTCTATGCTCTGTAATTAGAGACAGCTCCTGTCTCTGTAATAGGCCAAATCAAAATACTGTAGTCTAAAAACTCCCAGGCTTTCTGGGAACCTTGATCCAGTTCCAAACTTTGCAGCAGGACCCCAGCCCTCGCTTACACTTTGCTGCTGTTACCATCCTATCTGTTTTATTATGATTTCCATAAGGCTGCTGGGGTGCATGGTTTATATAATTCATAAACAGATAAGGCAGAGTTCGTATTATTAGTTCACAGGCAAGAGATAAGACATCCTTCATAAGTATTTGTTTAATCCACTGCTTTCAAAGATGTGATACGCATGATTTAACACATTAGGAAATGTCATCTTTTCCACCAGAGCACCGAGCGGAGCTTTTCCGTTCTTCTTAACTCAGAGTCATATTTCAAATAACTGTACACATTGGCACAAAACCGCTAACTATGCCAACACAGTCTCTATTACAGTGAAAATATATATTGCTAACCATTTTCCCAGAAACGTACATTTTGCCTCTCCACTGGTGCCACATAATTGAGAATTACTGTCTTTTCTCCCCTGCTGGTGAAAAAACCAGCCCCGGAGAGTACCTTTTGGGTTGATATATTATGATGTAGAAACTTAACCCACTGCAGCTGGGATTCCTGACCTAATTTATGGCACGAAGAGCTGAAATAAGGTCATGTAAATACAGGAGGTAATTTCAGATGCTCTCCTAATGGATTGAAGCAGAGTGTCAGAACAGTCAGTCCCACTTCTGATGTTTGCAAAAGCGCTGCTTAAACAGATCTACCAGTCTTAGTGATAGCCAAACATCTGTTCGCAGAATGCTATACTTCACGTTTTGTAAATACGTAACTGTGCTAATGTAACACATTTTTATGTACTGCCACTTGGAAAAAGCAACAAGAGATCAACAGGAACAACTTGCGAACAAATTATGTCTTTTAGCAGGGACAGATTTTTATAGCTACCCAATTACAAAAAACACAGAAAAATGTGTTGCATAAATAGGATTTTCTTTGGTTTTAAGACTTTTAACATGTTGGTTCTGAACAAAGAAACCAAGTGAAGCAGACTAATGAAATCAAACACACAGTGATTAGCACCTCCTAAAAAGCTCTGCTATAGAGCTGAGTGTTGTACAGCATGTCTGAAAACAATTAAATGTAGGCTTACTTTAAATTTCTGTCTGTTAGAAATCTATTATTGCCAACGTACTAAATAGTTGAAAGGTATTTTTGAAACCTTACTTTACGCAGAGATCATTTAATATGATCACTATGTAGTGTACGAATTATTTATACCTCTATAGACTGCAAATTAAATTATACCCATCTACATGATTACTTTGGTCTTAAAGAAACTTTGCAGACACTTCAAATATAAACACATTGCAAAATGTGAAATGTGCAATTAAGTTTTATTTCATCGTAATTTAAAATAAAGTCCTTTCTTATACTACTAAAATCTAAATTAAAGTACTTCTCTTCAACTCATCTAACATTGCCACAATCATATTTTTCAATTGTTGGAATAAAAAGTCATCAAATCAATAACTAAGTAATTTATGCCTAACACAATTACTGCTTTCTAAAAAGACTTTTTAAAGCTGTTTTCTTCATAATTATGAAAACATTTCTGTGTTGTAATTAATTCCAACAAACATGACAAAGCTCTTCTTATTTGGGATGAGTTCTCACAGTGAGTAGTGTATCCTCATCAAAACAAAAAAAATTCAGCTGATAATTTAAGGATATTTTCTCATTTTATAAGAAAAACCCCAAAGTTTGGGAGTGCATAGGATATTACTATTGAATCAATATAAACTCTCCAACTTGTCATACGTAGATGTCTAATGGCACCTTTCTGAGATAACACAACAGGCTTAACTTCAGCGTTTCTTCTCAAGTGAAGGTTAAAAAGCTGAGGTAGCTTTAGCTGACAGAAAAACCTCATTAATTCACAGGAGCAAGGCACAGTTGGAGAAAGTGAGTAACTGTCCAGTGAAAACCACGTTTGTTTTCTAGCCAGAAAACATCTATGCGCACTATGCAGATCTCTAAAATAGTACAGGAAAGCAGTCAGCAGCTGGAAAGCTGCACAGAGTTTATTCTATTTCATTGTAGCTTGAAATAATATTAAGCTTCTGCCTTCTACCAGTAACAACAAACACAAAGTAAGCTCCACAGTCAGTGACTTCTTGACTCATTCAGTATCGTCTAATCGCTGTCAGTAGCTCTGACAAACGTGCAGTTACATACCAACATGGGCTCCTATAAAGACAAATGACTGCAAATTAACTTGTTCTGTCTATGCCAAATAATAGTAACAGTGCTTCAAATTTGAAGCGCACACACACGTGCGCAAATACGCACACACACACTCACAGAGCTGTAATGATTACTTTCGATTGCATAATCTTATCTTGCTTACACTGATCTTTTAATTCTTCAGCTGTCAGATCACCTGCATTACTCTCCATGCATGAATTTTTAGAAAATACTCTTCCTGCTTCAGTCCCCCCTCTCTCTCCCATTCACTCTGTGCCTTCTAAACCATATACCCTCAAAGCTGTTTTTAGGTTTTGCTAAAGTTTTTTCTGGCTCTCTACAGACTTGGGATACCGCCACAGCCTACAAATGACCTCCCTGTCTTCAAAGTCCTTCTAAAAATTACTTCTTCCATGAATGCCTATCAGCAGTAATCACCCACAGGCAGCAGTGTGTATAAAGACATCAGTTCAGCTTTGAGATTGAAAAAATGTTAGGTCACTGGAACATGAGAGGATAAATTTGATCTGCATTGCCTCTCTAATTTAGAGTACAGGCTCCTTGAGGTGGGAGGCACATCACTCTGTGCTGAAGCACCGTGTTTATAGGTGAGGAAAGTTCAATGCTTCAATAGATAATAGACCTGAACTAGTGTTTAGCCTTGTTCATTAGTTTTACTTGGGGAATGCATATTTTAGTGCATTTTCTTAGTTTCGATACCTAGTAATTATATATTGCAAAGTGGTCTGTTGGGGGCTGTTTTCCAAACTGCAATTTAAACAGAGATCTCCTCAGCATTTCACAGGGCTCTGCACAACTTCACATAGGCAAAAGAAGCTATTTGGTGTCACGGTGTGTCCTTAAGCTGGGGCCACAGGATTTGGTGGATCCTAAAAGTTTACACGTGTTAAATAAAAATCAGTTAAATTAATAGAATAAAAAGCTGTCAGGGGATATTAAGCATAAAGATGCCACTCTTGGCTTAGAAAGCCCCTGAGCAGCAAACCCCTAAGGCTGAGTGGACACTGGGAAAATGTTGTATGATGGGAGAGAAAACTCAAACTCGTAGTAGACCATGTCAGGCTGCACGCTGGGCTCCACAACTGTTCCTGCAGAGCCAGCTCTCCATGGTCCTCTATGCCTCCTCCTGCCTCAGGAGGAATCCCCACTTCACAGCTGATATATGAGACCATGAAAATGCCGTTACACTAATTTGTGCAATATGATTGCAATTTTGCTACCTGGAGCTTCCGCATGTGTAGGCATGAATAAAGGAGAAAAGCGTCAGTATTCTCCCTCACCAACTTTTCTTACATACAGGGAACTAGCTTCTGAAACGCCGCAGTTGAGCCTGTGACCACAGTTCTGCCAGAGGTAGAAGAGGGCGTCGCTGCTAAATCACAGCAAAACAAACCTCACTACGCATCCGTTCCTTAATCCCGTTTGTCCATTCCAAATTCCCATTTTGAGTATTATTCCATATTCCATACATTTGCCAAGACAATGTCTTATCCAGCTGCAATCACAACTTTGTGATACCACAAGGGATATAATTCTTTCAAAAGTAGTGGAACAAATGCAAATTAAACGTAATAGTGAAAACCTAAAACCACAAAATAGAAGAGAATGCCTCTGAGTCAAACCTGGAAAATAACATAAAACTGCCTAGGCTGTGCATCAACTCCCAATTCTGATCATTAGCACCGATGCAAACACCTTAATTTAGTCATGGAATTTTTTGCCTAACATGTTTGAAACATACTTTTTTAAGCATAAAACCCTTCCTCATAAAGAAGTATGTCCAAAGCAAAGTGATTTAAAAAAAAGATGAGAACTGAGATATGACTCTCTGGGTTTTGTTTAAAAACAAGGAAGGAAACGGATTGGCAGCAAAAACCAGAGAGAGAGGGACCAGCGGGGCTGCTAAGCCCTGTACTTGGCAGTTCCACCACAAAGTTTTGCAGGGCTTCATGTATCCAAACAAGATTTTAGCGTAACTCTGGTTTTGTCTCCTTATCAGCACCGGCTGCTGTGGCACAGCAATTCTAAGCATCCACCTTCTTCTCTTCTGTTCTTGCCACTATTGTAGCAATGCCAGGATGGATGAACGCTGTACCACAATCCTTCTGATTACTATTGGTTTTATGACCAGTCTTACGAATCTTGGTGTACTTTAAAATCTTAACTCCTGGAGTTGTGCTATTATGGGACAATTTCAACCTCCATTACTAAGAGAAGGTCACCTTTAAAGAAACAAATCTGTTAAATTTGAGCCTGAAAAGACTCAACATCAAAAGGCTAATGAAATGAACTCACTTGATATGTTTATAATTTTATTACTTATATGCCATTCTCATCATATTTGGGGTATCTGATAAATGAGTGAGTTCTGACAGGATCAGCAAAAGTGCTGCCAGCAAGGAATAGGAGTGAGCAGAGATGAGGGGACAGCAAAGGAGGGCATACACAAGCATAAAAAGAAGCCTGACTGTGGACAGAGAGTGATGAGAAAAGAGGAACTCGTATCCGAAAGGACGATACAGCCTGACAGCTGACATAACTAAAACATATGAACTCATTATTTTTGAAAAATACTCCTCTTTTCTAATAATACATCTCAGAAATGACTTCTCCATTGTAAGTATTCATTTGTTAAAAAAGAAAAAAGAACAGTTAGAAAAATATAAATCTTCTTTAAGGAATGCTTACCTATGTCTAAAATCTTTATTTCTTGGTGGGAGCAAGTAAAAAAGAACAGAAAAACATTATTAGAAAAACATTCAGAAAGGGTTAAAAGATGAAAAGGCGGCAACATTTACACCTATTATTAGGGAAGTGGTGAATGACCATCTTTTGTCCACTCATGTTGACTATGTAGGTTAACTCTTAAAATCCACAGAATAATTACTTTGGACAGATTAAATTATCACAGTTTAGATAAGCATAGTTAAAATATTTTACCAGGGTAAAATTTTTTCACTTTAGTTTTACCTACTTTTTCAAATGTATTAAAATCTTTTGACTCAAATTTTTTTGTTCCCAAAAGCATCGGGAAACTCTAACTTACACAATGTCAGAAATCTGTTCCATACTTTAGTTTGCAACAGTAATTCACAACTCCAAGAGTATGAGATGAGAAAAAAACATACCTTAGCTCCAGAACACTAGTTACATTTCCAGATGGGAATATCCGCCGAACATAGTTGAAATCCCCCACGTATAGACTGCCATCTATCCCACAAGCTAAGGCAACTGGAGCCAATAATTTATTACCATCAGCTTGACCATTACAACTTGGACAGGAGATGCTGCGCCGTCTTCCATTGCCCATAATGCTACTAACAACTGGGGGCTGCTGAGATATAAATTGATTTTCACCATTTCCTTTGTAGAGGATTCCTGGCAGGTAATATAAAAAAACCACAAAATAAAAAATAGTTTATAAAAACTTTGAATGTATGTACATAAAATGATGCATAAGTTTCCTAAGTATTCTTTTAGTTGACGAATATAATTTAATGGACTTTTAATTGTTCCACCACCATATTTTTCTCACAAGTTACAGAACTTTATTAAAACATTTACAGTTATATTTAAGTCACAGACACAGTAAAATACACACAAAACATTGCATTATCTTGTCCACAGAATGTAGTAGAAACACTAAATATACTAGCATTTAAAACCCAAACAAGTTTACAGTCATTCTTATTTTTAAATGTTAATAATTTTTATAGTTGTAACTCAGAATAAAGACTGTCATGTTGAAGGAAATGCAAGGTGTACTGAAGGAAAACAAGGTCTGTGTTCCTAAATCCTTACAGTTTTGAAATTCCCCAGAAATGACTGAAATCATAACTGTTCACATATTGTAAAAAAGAAAAAAATTATATTTGCAAATTGTATTCCTAAAGTCCTACTATAACTAATATGAATATGATGTCATATGTAATCTGAAGTGGATTACTGCTGCAAATTGTAAATATTAATTAAAGAACTGCTTCAAAAAGTTGGAGATTGCCTCAATTTTACATTATAAAAGACTCTTTACGCAGCTCACAATAAAAATGTACCTCTGGCAACAAAGTCTGCCTCAATACTATGTCTGCAGTTATAGGCAGTTATTAAAGATGTCAAAACAACAAAAAAAATGCGGTGCCAGGCCAACCTGCCTCTTAAACTTAATTCTGCTTTGAGGCATGAAAGGAACAATAATTTTGTGAAGACAAAGCAATGTGCCAGCAGTATTTTTCTTCCTTATAGCCTCCATAGGAAATCTGAGAAGAAAAATGCATGCTTTGTGTTAAATCTTCAGTCTTAGGGAAAAAAGTGTGAATTTACAGTGTGTTAAAATGTTGCCAGGACCCTCATTATTATCTCGCTCAATGAATCCATCGAGGTGTACTCTAGAAATGGTCAGCTATTATGGTTTTACCTGTAAGTTACAATATGTCTTTCCGTGGTATAATCCATGTAAACCACATCTCGCTGTACTTTAGAGTGATACGTGTTTTATTGATTGTGTGCCCAGAGTTTCAGAGGCAGTTTGGGGCTGAGGGATACATTTCTCTTTTGAGATGCTTAGAAGAAATTTCAGATGTATTCCTCTTTCTCTCCCCACCCTCAAAATGCACTATTTATACTGAAAAATATGAGAAAAAATACTTTGTTTTCCTCTTTAAATGTTTTAGGTGTCTTCACTACTTTTTAATGTTATAAAATTTAGGAGATTATAAACGTAACATCAATATACATGATAAAATCAGGAAGAATGAAAATGGTTTATGAAAACCTAACGGCAAGTAATCTAAATAAGTAATCTAAATCAAAAGAGGGAGAATGTATTTTTCATGAATAGTTAAAGC
>WAAD01022886.1:108812-134050 GCA_013389945.1 Fregata magnificens
CAGAGTGCATTAACAGTATACGAAATCCCCTTTCCTATGATTACATCATTTATGACAATCATGGCACCATAATTTTACCTGAAATAGCTGAGTTCTATAATTTTCATCAGAGGAATTCTACAAGTCAGCACAGTGCACTATTGCGCCTGATTTATTCTGTCATTACCTTGAAAAATTGGTCCTTCACATTTCTCCTCTATTATCACAGACTAAAAGATGTACATTAGACTATTTACTGCAGTAGTTTGGGATGTCCGTACAAACAGTGTCTGCACTCTCCTCTGAATAAATTTCTCCAGCTCATCCACCTTGTCATTACTACTCTCCACTTCGTTTATTCAATTAGACGCACGTCACTTTGAAAAGTCATTACTTGTCAAATGTACTCTTGAACTTAATTTAAAGCCACCATCAATCTACCTTGTGAACAGAATCGATCTTATATATATATTTATAATTATAGCTCTTTACACTTTTAGATGGATTACCTTACAATAATTTGCACAGGGGTTTTTTGACATTCTAAATTAGGTACAATGACACCTTTTCCCTTGATTTGGTTACCTTGTTTTTCTACCAGTCAGAAGCAATGCTTTAGGTGGTGATTAGCATATCACACAAAATAAGTTCATGTACTAGTGGGAGACCTCCAAGGGACATCAGGTACTGCAGAAGTCACGTTCTTCCTGCTGAATTACTTCTAGGCTCCTCCTTTGCATAAAAATCCAGGGCGACCAACTCCCACCTTGAGCCATGCGACTCTGCTTATTTCACCTTTCTTACATGCTTCCAGCCAAAGTTTTCCAAATTTCCTCCTGCTCAGTGTTGAGCTGGGGTTTCCTTAGCATGGCACCCTCCAGACAGTTGCCAAGGGGCACACCAGACAAATTTACCTTCGTGCCAAGGCACAGTTCTTATAAATGTGTATTGCTCCTCATCTTTCCACTGAAATTAAGACTCACTCACTAGCAACGGGACTCTGTCCTGAAACAAGGAGCACAAGTGCCCTCTCTGACTCAAGGCAGCATCATTTGTCACCTGCTGTGTGCTGAGCCGACCACAGCATCCTGGGGAGGATTCACCTCAGGGAAGGATTTAAACGGGAGGAGAGCATAAATGAGTGCTTATCTTCCAGAAGAGATGGTAGCCATGCGCTAGCTGCTCCCACGAGCAGCTATGCTGGGGCTGGGGATATCATGACATGAAGAGGAACACATCCTGTATAAATGAGGGATTTAATATTGGGAGTGATGAGCTCTCAGTTTGGCAGGAATGTCTCTTATTGCTGTTTAATTTTCACTCATTGTGAAAACTGGAAGTGAAAATGTTGTTCAAGATACTGTTAACATACAAAGAGTTAATCCCAATAACAATGCTGACACGTACAATTGCTTTAGAAATAGCGTCTCCTTAGCATCACTCAATTTTTAAAAACAATGTCAACATTTTTGGGTTGGGTTTTTTTTGGTAAGCATACCTAACACAGGCTGACACTGTTAAATGAAATTATTAATGCATATGTATTTATATGATGAAGAAACATGACATACACTGTAAAGCTCCAAGCATTTACCACATGCAAAACATTCTGTAAGTTTCTTTTTTAAAATAACAAAGCAAACATTTGAAAAGTTAGAATGAGATACCTAAAGTGCAGAGCAGTTGAGTATTAAAATTAGCAAGAAGAAAATGAACTCCTTACCATTCTGAACATCCAATACATGATGTTTATCCAATGTCCAGCCACCCATGTTGGAGGCATCCAGTTCATAACCCTGCAAAATGGCAGTACGCTTTTCCCAGAGAGTTAGATCCAAGCAAGACTCATATTCATAACCTACAGACACTGAAATAACAGTAAATTTCCTCATTAAGTATAGCATCTTGTTCAGAAGAAGAGTTTAAAGAATGTGATTTCCTTAAACTACGTATGTTCTTCTGCCCTCCCAGGCTACCTGAAAATCCCTACGGCTTCCTTAGATGCATTGAAAATCCTAAACAGAATCCCAAGATCCTTTAAAAAGCAATCTTGGGTTATCAAAATAATTTTTAGCTATTAAAAGTAAGTGGATTAGGACAGGTATATTCTGCTAAGCATTTTCTACTTAATGGATACAAGTATTTGAGATGTGCTTCCCTATTTTCAAGACAACACTAAAAATGCAAAAAAACTCTATAACACACTTACCAACAGCTTCAGATAATCCATAGACTCTCTGGTTGTATGCATCAGTTTTATCCCATATGAAAGTGTAAGCCAGATTTGGGGATGCAGGGAACCATTTTTGGAAAAGTCTTCCCACCACTGCCACCATAAGATGAACCTTCATTAAATTAAATGGTATAACAGATTGGGTCATAGTAATCTTCAGAACAGATTTATATCCTGCAGCCCTGGAGCTTAAGTATGATAACTTCAAATCGGTTCCTGGTATTGTCGTTTCTTCATGAAGTACCTATGCATTGGTAAGAAAAAAATACAGTATTTGAGTGACTTTGAAATTAAACAGAACAATGCAGCTACCACAAAAGGAGGCCTGACATGATGCTACATGACAATCCATTAGCAAGTATCATCTAAATCCAGCCTTCATTTAATAATGTAAAAAATACGTAAATAAATAACATTTCACCTTTTTTTCTGAAAAGCGAAGTCTAAATTCTTCGTTATACTGAAGCTGCTTAGTTGATACTTTCTGCTGAAGGATTTCAAAGATCTCTCCTGTATTTTTACGGGGGGGAAGGAAGCATGCAGGAGGGGGAAAACATTCCCAACTCCTTTTTCCAAAAGAGGCAAAAAGGCATCTTTCATCTAAGTGAAAATAGCCCCTTCTTACGCTGCCACCCATGTCCCAACTATGGATACGTGATAAAGGCAGCAGAGCCTCTAAGCACCGCAAAACTTCACATTTGGGTTGGAATGTCTAATTGCTCCTGTAGGAACAGGAAGGACTTTTAGGTGGTTTATTATTTGCATTACCTGTGGACTGTAAATACTTTGAACTAGAGCATTCTTCCATTTATTTCGAAGACAGATAAGTAGGATGCCTCAGGGAAAGCTTTTCCATATTTCCTGATCAATATTCACTACTCAGACATCAGCTCACCACTTTCTCATTTCAGAGAGGTGCAATGATTCAATTTTATTTTTAAAAGGTTCCTCCCCCCTCTACCTTGTCTCTTCCTCTGAGCTGAGGAGCTTTTGTGGGTGATGGATGGATGTGAAAGGTTTCTGTGTAATGTGGATGAAGAGAGCCTATACTGTCCTATACCTCAGTCAGGACATAAACACTGAGAGCCAGCACTTCAGTTGAACAGCTACCAAGCATTGCAGCTTAGTGGAAAAAAAAAGCAAAAAGAAAAAAGTATCTAGACACATTTATAAAGATAATGTTTCTCTGGTGGGAAGAAAGGGCAAAGGACGCTGAAGCACGAGCCCAGAGCCTTGGTGGTGTCAAAGGAGCACTCTTGGGGAAGTAAATTTGGAAAGCTCTATTTTACTTTCCTGTCTCCTAGTCCTAAAGTCTGAAGACCAAACACTAATTAATATTATTGGAAAGCAGACTTCCGGCAGAGCTGAAGTCACAAATATTAGGCTTGAGACTTCAGTGGGATCAAAACCTGACTAGTAAATAAGTGCTAAGTTAGCTCTCTATGCTAGAGAAATCCTTGGACGCTACTTTTAAACAACTGATGGTTTGCGTTGAATAGGGCCAAATAATGTGGTTTATGCGCTTGAGGAGGGCAACAGGTGCCATGTCATCCTCTATGTTAGCAATTTTGCTGGGGTATAAAGAAAGACTTATATGGTATTAATTATATCTATCTCTTTCCCAATAACAGTAACAAAAAATCAGAAATAGTATTTTGACTCATTGTCTGGCACAAATGGTTATTTACATCTGATATATGTAGGCATGCAACTCTTCTCCAGTATGACTATAATAGAGCTGCAGGAAGTAAAGGAGGAATTGGAAGATACTAGACAAATTAAATTCAGATTTTAAAAGTCTTAATTCTTAACCGTTGAATATTTCTTTTTTCCCCACTAAGAACCTGCCATCACTGAGAAGAAATGACAAGCAATACCATCACTTGANAAAGCCATCTTGTGAAGTACATCAGGATGCTATTGCGCTCTAAATTACAAGGAGCGCGCAGACTAAATACCATACTGTATTGTTAGGCTGAGGGCTACTTCCTGGGGAAGAACTAGAAGTGAAAAATGACTGTGGTCTCTTTTTCCTTTTGAAGGAAATTTTTTCTTATAATTCAAAGTTTAGATTAGTATTTTCTAATATATTTGAATATCCATTATNTTTGTAAATCTAGTCTGCTCTCCCCCAGTCCAATATACGCACAGTATCTAAGCCAGAGAACAAGCAAGGTCTTTTCTACACAAACAAAATCCCCTCTCTCTAGAGAGATAAGTGATTGTGAACATATTCCTTTTCTAAGACTTTGAAAGAAAAACACAAACCACCTAGGAACAAAAGACAAATTCCTCCTCAAGGCATCAGCAGGACTCTCATATACTGCACATTAAAACTAGTCTAACAGATGGAGGTCTCTGTAAGCAAGAGGAGAAAAAGAAATAATACGCTTGTAATAGGACAAAATTTAATGGACTTCACTGGTCTCCTGTTATGACCATTGCTTCTTTTACAACTGCAACTGTGGAAGAGCAGCGTTAAACACTTAGGTGGTCTTCCAGTACTCTTGGCTGAGATAACAGGCAATAAAGAGGACACCTTGACATTTCAATTTCCAAGAAATTCCACTGTGTATTTGGATTACTATCAAATTAGAAACTAGGAGACTCACACAGTTCTCAGCGAGGTTTGAAACAAAACCCGAACCCCTATTATTAGTTTCTGCAGAAGCCTCAAATATCTGCTGGAAATCTGATTTATAACTTCCTTCTTTCCATAAAATACCCCCTGTAGTAACTTATTTTCTTGAGAACTTTAGAAATGTAGAGATAAGGTTATGCATCTCAATCTCTCTCCCAGAATCAAGCATTACAAAGAGAATTAAACAGTTTAATGTTCATCTGAAAAGTTAAATCATCAGGCACAGCAGAGAGCATCCTATGGGAGCCATGACAACACATCAATTGTAAAGCAATCAGGAAAGCCACTGGGTATAAAAGTCACATCAGGAATCGCCAACACAACCAAGCTGTCTGTACTTTACCTTTTCCAGATAGAGTATCAAACTACCTTCAGAAAGGCTGATACCCTAAGGGGACTGAGTTATAGCCCAACCACCACATTCTAATGGTTGACAATTTATTTATGGATGATCAAGCTTCTCGGAAGGACAGCTATGAAATATTTAACCTACAGGACTGAGATAAGGGTCACCTCAATTTACACAAAGACAGATTTTGTTGTCCTGAGAGTTCAAGCTGGCGACTGAGTCACATAAATTGTGCAGGGTTCCTTGTCTCTCCTGGCCAGCAGGACTAAAGCTGTCCAGGCTCTGGAATGCTTTCCTGCTCCAAAATACAATATGATTCAGGTGACATGCTCTGACGGTATTAAGAACCCTGAATAAGGAATTTAATTCAATTAGGGGGAAAAATGGCTGCCGTATTGCCGTGATTTTTTTGGCAAAATGAGCAACTTCAATAGAGGATCTGAGTTCACAAATGAGTGCAAACTTCAGTCCTAATGTCATAAAAAGGTTCTTTGCCGAGAAGTAACAGCTGAATTGCTGCATTAAAATGTAACATCGTCTTGGTTTGAGAGGGGTAAAGATAGCATTTTTAGATACAGGTAGATATTGGCAACTACTGCTATTACACAAAGACTGAGACCAAGGAGTACTAAAATTATACTTCTTTAAGTAGAAGCTGAAACTGCTCATTTCAAGATGGAAAAATCTTTTCCTTTTAAGAAAAAACTTGCCCTAGAATTGAGGCTCTTAAATGAACTTATAAAGAAATAACCTTGAGTTAACAATATAAAGCAAGGAGAAATGAAAAGGGGAAAAAATACTTGGTTTTTCTAGACTTAAAACATTGCTGAGATACCACAGAGAAGAGAGAGAGGAAAAAGCCATACATGTGTAGAAACCTAAAAATATGTCCATAAAAGAATAAATCAAGAGGTGTATATAAAGTTTCAAACGGAAAGCAAAAGAGAAGAAAACCAGAAAACAGAAAATGTGCTGGAAAACAAGGATGCATGAAAGGAGATATTTGGCTCTAAGAGTAATCTCCATTTTTTCCTCAGTACAAACATGAAGTTCTGGCTATTTTAGCTAAGTGAAAGTAGGATGCAGCATCCATGTAATACTGGAATATCTAGACATCCTATTATATTGCCCTTTTAAATGATAAAATAGGTTAATTTCTTTGCTGAAAATCTGGCCACCCTGAAGTTACAAACAATCATTTTTATTAAGTCACTGAGGCCCGTATTTTACCCTGAATTCTTCTGGGTAAATAAATTTTGCCAACTTCTGCTGTATAGTATTGCCAGTAGCGAGAGAGAATCAGGGGAGAGGAAAAAAAAGAAAGTGGGCAACCTTGAACATATAATTTGAAGGAAAACTTTTCAGTCTTCATTCTCCGACACACTTGAGGTGATGGAAACAAGCTGCTCAGGTACCTGCAGAAGGCATCTTGCAAGCGTATGTAACAGTGGATAATAGAAGTTTAGGAGAAGGAAAGCCTCAAAAACTAATTTTCAGAATTGCTCATTGTGACTCATATGTGGGTTTTTGCCAGGCCACACTGCAGTATGTGGCAAACAGACATTTATTATATTAGGAAAAAGACAGCAACAATATTGCCTAACATATATAAGCAGCTCCAGCTTAACCTGATCTCCCTCATCTGCATGCAGTTTACTGTCTTATTCCACACTGATTAATCTCAGCTAGTTAAGTCTAGGCAGAGCATGCTAACATGCAATTAAAAGTAGATAAAGTCATGCCTAAGTAGTCCAAATTTAGTTAACATGTTATTTATTATCATTCCTCTTGAGTAACGATCTGTTGGTTCTGTGACCACCCCTTTACCCACATTTGTTCTTTCCCCTTGCTTGCCTTCTTTTTTCAGTTTTCTTTTGTGCTGCTTCTTTGGTACAGACTTTAATTCCCCCTCTGATCAATTTGGGATTCATAAGCCACTAAGTACACTCTTTTGGAAACATTATCTCCAAGGGATGATGAAGCACTTCAAGGGATGACGATCACAGCAGCACATCCTTTTCTCCTGTAGTACGTGACAGTGAGTGCTGTCACACCACACGGACAGGGTGAGTAATACTGGCTGAAGGAACATGGGGAATGGTTTCTTTCTTTGTACCTTCATCCAGTCTCCCACACTTTAAACTGGCATTGCCCCTTTTTTAATGAAAAGCTCTACAGCAGTTCCTCCAGAGCTGAAGAGTTTTGAATGGAATCTGGTTCTGCCCATCTTTTATCAGAGCGGTGAACTTTTTGGGAGACGGACTGTTGAGCATTATGCATTTCCAAGGGGAAGCTGACCCTAAGGGGGTACATCCCAGGCACGGCTGTGCAGCTCCCACTTGCCGAAGCAGGGGATTACACGTGCGATGAGCAAAGAATATAGAAGAAAAGACTCCTTGATGGTTTGTTTTTTTTTTTTTTTACACAGCACTGGAACCAGATTTTTGCATACATAACGACAGTCCTATTTTTACCTTGTCATAAATGACCCATCAACTCCAACTGCCTAGGATCCACTGAGAATATGATCTTTCCTGCTGGCTGGTTTTCTAGGGAAATCAACTTGACCCAACAGTCCTGCCTGTCAGACCTCCCACCTCACTACTTTTGAATGTGATAGCCAATTTCAACCACATTTGAAATAACAGTAAAAATCTCTAAAGATAATTCAGCTCCTTTAGGGTTTATTAAAAAAAGGGTTCAGGTAGGAAAGAAGTAGCCAAGTTGGTACTCCCATGAGAAGAAGGCTGAATGCAGTCTGTGGGGGAAGGACTGGATGTGGCAGATAGCTGGAATTATAGCAATGGGTGGGAATTAGTAGGAGTCCAGACTTCATTAGTCCCACTGCTCATGAAATGACTTGTTTACCTAGACATTACAAGTGTTTTTTGAAAATATGTATTTTCTGACATTCTTCTATTATTACTTTTTTCTTGATTTATATCCCATCTATCTAAGCCATTTTCCATCACTTCAGGAACTGAATCTATCATCTGTTGCCAAAACAAGTAAATCAGAGCTGTTTTTCAGTGGACTGTGTTTTGCAAATACTTTCTTTTAATTGACTTGCAACTATCAAAGGCACAGAAATGATAGTGAGGATAAAAGCAACAATCTTCTAGCAGAGTCTAGATTTGTACAAGCATTTAGTTGTAATTTCTTTACATCTTTACTTTAAACCTGCTCCTACCATGAATTGCTTAATGATTTTGCTCTTTCCTTAAGAGCTCTGCATGAAAACATTTGAATACATTTTCTATGTTTCCCTTGAAGAGACAAGGACATTTCTTAGTGAATGGGAAAAAGAGTGCCCTATGTAATTATGACATTGTGAAAGTGTGGGAGAGAAAAAGAGACAGAAAGGAGAGAGAGAGAAAAGAGAGGGAGAGAAGGGAGAGGGAGAGAAAGAGGGAGGCAGAGAGAGTGCTGTTTCACTAGGAAAAGTTTTAGCAGAAATCAATAATGAGATAAATATTACTTCTTGAAATGCAACTCTGCTTTAAGAGTTGAGGAAGACTATATTATGATTAGTTATTTGAGATGGAGGAATTTAATACATCTATGTTAGAGAAAAAACATTCCAGCCACAGCTTTTTCCATTTTTTTTTCAGATGAAATTTTAAAAATGATCCCATAGAATAAATAAATTGGTCTGAAAATAATCACATGTTGCAAATTCTTAGCACTTAGTCAGAATTATTTATTTTTCAACGGTAGTTTGCACTCTTTTCATTACGGTTGCTTAATACTAGCCTGTGACAAAATGCTATTTATTTGAAGCACACTTTACCTGTGTCTCTGGGATGATAGGACTGTCTTCAGGAGAAATTCTAAAGAAGGTGGATAAAGGCGATGACACGATAATGGGGTTTGGCCTTACAAATCCGCTCAGATCACAGCTAGGAATGTCATTCTCTTCCTTCTTCATGACCAGGGTATCCATGACATAAAAGACATTCCAGGGAATCCATACTGTGTGATACTGTGTCAGGAACGGTGATCGCTCAAACACCAGTGTCAGAGAGGCACCACCATTCGCTACCAGGTCAAACCTAGAAAAAAAACCCAACAGGGCTAGCTAGTCAGCAAATTCCCAAAGCCGTTCACAGCCTTCATTTTACGGATTGATTCTTCATTCCATTGTACTGCTCTGAAGGCACAATGGCTCTACTGGGAACAATGCAGAAATCAATGAAATTATATTACATAATACTTCACTAAGAGAATGGAGAGTTTGGGATGCTGTGTTTAAGTTAAGCAAGCCCTTCTACTTCTAAAGTATATAACCAGCATGTTTTACATTTGAAGAATGTACAAAGTACAACTTTGGTCAATCACTTTTTTCATGTCTTTGGTTTCCATAATTTTATTATTATCTTATTTTTACAAGCAGCTCTTCAGTAATGCCTTTGCTGTCTTTATGACTCAGAAGTGCTTCAAAGGGAACTTACATTCCATCTTGGCGAGTGATTGTGTATCCATAGTCTGGATAGTGTAGAAAGGAGACGTTGACTCCAATGAGTGGTGTTCCATCAGCAGTTAATACTTGGCCCCTTATGACAGATGCAAGACTGTGAAAAAAATGCAGGATCGAATTAGAAATTTGTTGTTTTCATTCTCTTTTGAATGAATACAAGCTAGCAGAGCGAACACACACACACACACACACACACACACACATCTCTACATGGTATCAGCTACGATTAAAAAAACATTCCTGAGACTCTAACCCTTGTACAAGTTCACATAACTTACACTGTATAAACAAATGCCTCGAAATCTACAGATAACAATTTTGTTTCAATATTGTTGATTTTACTTTGGTTCATTTTGTCTGTACTGAGTTACTAAGACCAGAAATTCACTGAAGAATTTTAAGAACTTACAAACTCTAGATGTTCCCACTGTAAGTCATACCTCTGGCAGACTCTTAAAGAACAACGTACTTTTCAATTAGTATCAAAGCAATCTGTAGAACTGCAGGGACTATGAAGTACAAAATTTAAAAGAGCAATAAGGAACATTTGTGCAACAACTTTTAATCAACTGCTGTGCCCAAACGCATTAATGCTGTTAAATTACTGCAAACACAGTAGTTCTAGTGTAAATCATCTTCCTTCACTCAGTGAGATCCCAGACACCTGCTTCCTGTTACTGGTTTATTTTCAGGCCATTACTGCTTTGTAGAGCACCAGTCAAATAGTTTATGCAATTATACTGTCGTGCACTTAACAGTTCTATTACATTAATTCATAATTTATATTATTTAGTGAGCTCAGTTTAAAAAGCGCAGCTTTGCTTTTCCTTCTGAGTGTTTTCATTACTTTGATGTATTTCCAACTGTGCTAGCCCAAATCAACTGGTTAAATAAAGATTTATTTAATCATTAATGAAGTGCCCTGTTAGAATACAGGTACTACGCATGGCAAGTACCTTCTGTAACCTACTGGCACTGGCAATTTGAATTTTGCAGGAAATTAGACAAAATAAGCAATTTGATATATTAAGAGAAAAGGTCTCTGCTGAAAGTCCATGCCATGAAATTTGCAGTCACAGTGGATCTTCCCCTAAATGCGAATCTCACACACTCTTCAATTTCTTTCGTATTCATGAGTAACTGATGAGTCATGCTCACCTCTTATTGAAAGGACTTTCCCCAGGTATGACATGAGTGCTGTCTGCTCCAATGAGAAAACTGATCCGGTCATAAAATGCTTTGGCAGCTTGCTGAGATGGCGACTGTTGGCTTTGGCTGATAATATCTTGGGGATCAGGTAGTCCACGACAATAAGGCTGGTTTTGGCAAGAACTCTGCAAACAGCAGTCAGGATCCATACAGTCAACTAGCCCATCTGTTGGCAGAAAGTCACACAAATGAACAAACTCTTCCTCCTGCCCCTTTGCACGTGACTAAGCCAGCCAACAGAAAGATTAAAAAAATTATGCAGTATGAAAGAATACTAATAATTAAGGTTTTAATGAATTCACTTTCAATTAAGGAAAGAGTTTGTTTCCACTGAGTTCTTAAACTCCCATGGAAATCCATGCAAGCTGAATACACTCAATATCGTGTATAAATTAAACCTATTTATTCAATACTTATCTAAAAACACGCTGAACAAACCGGAAAATGAAGTCACTCAGGCTCTGCATACACTGTTAACTTATAAATATTAAACATTTTAGGTGGGTCTAAGTAGCTTTTGTCTGAGGTTATTTGGCTTGCTAGAGAAAAGAAACAAGTAACTCCCACTCTGCTGTTCTCCTTAAGTTTTTTAGCATACCTATGCTGCAAGTAGCTTTAAATATTTCACAACATTTATCAAGGTGGATTCCTTTATACCTTGGCAGAAAGATTTTGTTGCTAGTGGCAAAGGCAATTTCCACAGCTGTTTTGCATGAAAGTGTATGAGAGAACAAAATCTGTATTTAACATTTAGATTTTTTCTCCCAAGTAACAAGCGATAGGACAAGAGGAAATGGCCTCAAGTTGTGCCAGGGGAGGTTTAGATTGGATATTAGGAAAAATTTCTTCACCGAAAGGGTTGTCAAGCATTGGAACAGGCTGCCCAGGGAAGCGGTTGAGTCACCATCCCTGGAGGTATTTAAAAGACGTGTAGATGTGGTGCTTAGGGACATGGCTTAGTGGTGGACTTGGCAGTGCTAGGTTAACAGTTGGACTTGATAATCTTGAAGGTCTTTTTCCAACTGATTCTATGATTCTATTTTATTCTGAATAAACTGATGAGGAATGCTGGCCAGTATAAACAAGATTTAAACACATGGGTGCTTTTATGCTTATGTGCTGAAATATTCACATATAATGAGCATTAGATCTGTCACATCACTGGAAATCTAATTTGGTGAAAGATTAAAATCAAGATCAAATTGATAACTACTAATTTGCTGTACGTAAAGTCGTAAGGAAAATGAGCTTGGAAATGTCAGCTACAGAAAATTTCTAGACAAATGTAATATGGTATCACATAGCTGATAATTGTTTCCCCAAAAGAACAGCAAGACTGAAATAGCTCAAACATTTTATTATTCCATTTAGATTAGAGAGGGAGCTTGCTTGCTGCACTAAACTGAAAAATATACCAATGCAGCACTCAGAGGAAGCCCATGACCGCTTCTCTCACAAAATAATCTAGCTTTAGAGTAAAACTTCTTTCTGAAGAGAAAAATATCATCCTTTTTTTTTTTCAATCATATGTTGAAAGACTGTAAGTAAACAGACATGTTCTAAAGGTATTCCTCTAAGGATTGCTGTGCTATGTGGATCAGTTAGAGGATTGGCAAAATAGTAAGGGACTGGGATTTTTATTCTTTTGCATGTCTAAAATCCTTATTTAACTTGGCTGACATTGAAGTCAGTTCAGGGAAAATAAAGGGATGAAAAAGTCATCGTTAAGTATATCAAAGCTTAAACTTTTTTAAGAGAAGAGAAAGAACATTGATTTTTCCTGGGATGAGGATACGCCAGAGGGTCGTGTTGCCATTCAAATAGACCTTGACAGACTGCAGAAATGAGCTGACAGGAACCTCATGCAGTTCAGCAAAGAGAAGTGCGAAGTCCTGCACCTGGGGAGGAACAACCCCATGCACCAGTACATGTTGTGGGACAACTGGCTGCAAGGCAGCTTTGTGGAGAAGACCTTGGGAGTCCTGGTGGACACCAACTTGAACGTGAGCCAGCAACATGCCCTTGCAGCAAAGAAGGTGCCAATGACATCCTGGGCTGTGTTAGGAGGAGCTTTGCCAGCAGGTCAAGGGAGGCGATCCTTCCCCTCTACTCAGCACTGGTGAGGCTACACCTGGAGCGCTGTGTGCAGGCTGGGCTTTCCAGTACAAGAGAGACATGGACGTATGAGAGACAGCTTGGTGAAGGGCCATGAAGATGGTTAAGGGCTTCACGCATCTCTCCTATGACGAAAGGCAGAGAGAGCTGAGACTGTTTAGCCTGGAGAAGGCTCAGGAGGGAATCTCATCAATGTGTACAGATACCTAATGGGAGGGTGTAAAAAAGACCACCTTTCAGTGGCGCCCAGCGAAAGAACAAGAGACAATAGGCACAGGCTGAAACACAGGAAATTCTGTCTACTCTTTTTACGGTGAATGTGGTCGGACACTGCAACAGGTTGCCCAAGGAAGTTGTGGAGTCTCCATCCTTGGAGATATTCAAAACCCAACTGGGTGCAGCCCTGAGCAACCTGCCCTAGTTGACCCTGCTCTGAGCAGCGAGTGGGACTAGATGATTTCCAGAGGCCTTTCCAACCTCAAATAGTCTGTGACTCTTGTGATTTTCTAGTCTCATTCTTGTACAATATGAAACTCTTTCCTAGCTGAAGTACTGACCTCCCTTGCTGGTTTTAATTCTAGAAGCCTGGATCAGTGTCAAAGCTGGGGGTACTGATGGTTAAAAGCACAGTTTTGGGTTTTTATATCTCTGTATGGTCTCCCAGGCAATATCTGGTGCAGTTGCCAAAGAAATGCTCAAATTTCATCATTCATCTTTGTTAGTTTATAAAAAGCAAATGTACATCTGGAGTATAGTCTGCAGGTCATAAAACTGCATGAGATTGACACCTTCTGAACTAATCAGCTGGAAATGCATTTTTACAAGCCTCTCCACTAACATCAATCAGAGAAAGAATCTCATTTTCACCAGCCAAGATATAGGGATACGCTGTTTGTTATTTTTCTGTGGAGTTTATCAGCAACTTGCCCAGGCGAGTGACGGATGGTTATGAATCTGGCTCCTTATAACTTGAGAAAACATTTTTCATTCTTTCTCTGTACTTATGTTGCTAGAGCTATCTAGTACCACTAAGTTGACTACTCTATTGCACTGTGTGAAGTAGAGTAAAATTTCCTTTCTGAAATGGCTCTGCAAAATTATTGATGAATTTTGTTTAGCCTGAAAAATATGAGACTTAGCTCAACACTGGCTTATCAGTTATATGACTCAAATGTGATAGTGAAATTATAAAGAAAATAGAAAGTCCTACAGCCAGCTGGACAATCGTTACCAGTCTCAGAAGGCTATTTTGTATTTTTTTTGTTCTAGATGTAAGTGGTTCTTCTATATACAGAAGATGTAATGACTACATTATTGTTTTCTTCCTCAAAAGCTAAAGTCTAGCTGTAAACATCTTGACTAATGTTACTTTTCCCTTTGTTGCAAAATGCACAGAATTGCAATGGAGCTTGGCCTGTTGATAAGATTGCTTATTTGGAGAGACTAATAAAACCACCAAAACATTAAATGAAAGGAGTCAAGACAGAGGATTCCCACACTTATGAATGTCTAAAAAATAAGATGTATCAGTGGGTGTGTTTGCTTTTGAATGGAATTTAAAGGGTATGTACAAAACTGCTGCAAGGAAGAAAAACAGGGGGACAAAATAAGTCTGGGGCACAAGTTCTGCCAGTGTCAGGGGGAGATTGTGGCCAAGGACCTACATAAATCACACTCTTGGTAAAGAAGTTGATTACATATTTAGGCAACAGATAATCTCCATGAAGTGAAATTCAGTGCCTACATAGGAAGAACACAGTTTTGGAGCTATGATGCTGGCTATCTGACTAGGGTGGTTTCGGTGACTGTGGCACACTAAGGCAAGAGGTTGGAAAGGACAGAAAACTGTATTAACGAGCCTCAGTTATCCTCATGTAGCTCAATTTTACAACAGGCTATAATGAATGGGCTCAATTATAGACACCAAAAATGACTGCCTATAAGAGCAGCTGGTCGGAAAAGCCACAAAAGCAGAAATAGCCCTTGATTTATTCCTGAGCAGTGCACAAGGACCTTGTTCAATGTTACTACTGCAGTATCTCTATAAGCATACCTACAGTGTACTCAAATTCAACATTCCTGCTGGAGTGAAGAAGCCTAAAATATAAAGTATTTGGCTCTAAATGAGCTGTCACTCCAGAAAGAAATCTTGGGAGTCACCGTGGATAAGCGCTATGGATATATCAACCCAGGACTCCCCAGCAACAATAGATGCAAACAAAAAGCTGAAGAATAATGGGAAGTGTTGGAGCACAAACCAGAGAACATGAGCGTGCCACTGTATCAGTCCTAATTCAAGTACAAACTTCCTGAAATTTCCTGAGCTTAGCTTATCTGTGTACTTAGTAACCCTTCCGACATTCAAAACGTTCTGTGGCAGTGATTTCCTACTTTAATTAGAAGCCTGCTAGTATACCAAAGAAAATACAAGTTCACATTTGTCCTATTATATTCTTTTGCTAAGCATTTGCTAGTAACCACTATCAGAGAAAAGGCCCTGTTTTAGGTAACCTTTAGGCTGAATTTGTACTACCCTGTGACAATGCTTATCAGGAGCAGGCTATCCTAGCATATGCAAATAATTACAAAAATACAGTAGTGCTAAGTACACTTTGCTTTATTACAGTATTTATTTTAATTTTAGTAATAAAAGAATATTAATAATCCCTTAAATCCTGCTGGTGGAAACCAGTAACTACTCTTAATTGGATAGGAGCTAATAAAAAGCAAACTTAACAAAGGAATCTGTTCAATAAAGACCTACCTAAACTAAAGAGTAAACAGCTTATTCTTCCTACAGTGACGACAAAACACGTCCCACTTTGTTAAAGTATAATAGTGACACATTTTTTCCCAAGTAAAGAAGTTAGGCTTATTCCACCCACGGACGACTCTAACTTCCCCTCTCCCCACAAAGTCATTAGGAGTTTAATTCAGCCTAAGGTCTGCTTGTTGCACACACATTCCTCGGGGGTTGCTAAAATGTAAAGAAAAGCCTGTATTTTATTATGCAAATCAAACACATGGAAAAATAAAGAGTGGTCCTTAAAGAGAAAGGAAGTGATCTCCAAGACTCTCAGAAATCTGTATGATAAGGAAGATGAGTAATAATCATCCCATCATATGTCAATAGTATCTAGAAGGGAAAATGATCAAGTATGCCTTGATGTCATTAGCATTTCCTATGGAGAATATTCCCATTGAGGTCCTTGGGATGCTCACGTTCACAGAATTTGAACAATCAGTCCCAGAAAGAGCTAAGAGTCAAAGGAAGAGCAGACACTGTTATTAATGAATTATACTCATATTAATATATGAAATATATTTTATCCAGTGTAGGATGAAACATAAACATTAACCACAGCATATCAATTAGCTAACAACCAAGATAACTTCAATTACATAACCACTGAGCCTAGGTGATGTAAATCACACTACCTGCAGTCATCGGTATAAATGCAGCATAAGTGCTCAGATAACCTAATCTCCCACAATAAACAAATACAGCAGAGGCATCCTTGTGCCATTCCCTGTAGCTGTCTGGAATTTGAATGGCTTGCTCGAGAGATTAGTGGGCTGATTGCAGGTACTCTTGGAAAGGGAAGAAACACTGCTTCTCTTTCCAGGTGGGTTTCTGGCAAAGAAGACCTTCTTTTCCCAGTTTTGTTTGGTATGCTTCCCGTTTTTAATTTAATTTAATTGTTATATTTCAACCCTTTTCCTCAGCCACTAGTCAAAGGCTGAAGTGAATATGCTCTGTACTGAAGCATATAAATGAAAATAAGGTCCACTGAAAGAGAAATGCCAGTGACAAATAGCATTATATAGGTCAATCATGGCAAAACAAATGTTTGGCCAATCCCTTCCTCATACATAGCTGCATAATGTCTGTAAAGGAAGTAATGAAAAAAAATTGAGAGAAAAAAGCAACAAAATACCAACATTACTTTTTTTTTTTTTTTTGCAATATTGTTCTTTCTTCTTGAACTTGAAGCCATCCTGTTAGATCCTTCTGCTCGAACTCCTTGCTCCTTTTCCCCTTTTCCTCACAAACAGCTATTATTGTTTTCAGTCTGAAGGAGCATCTTCTTTTCCCTTGTTTTGTTTACGTGCATTCCTGTTCACCTTGCTCCTCTTCCTCCCACTGCTCTGTTATCTGCTCTTGACTCTCCCTCTGATATGTCATGTCCTTCTATTATCTTTAACATTTACTGAATCTGTTTTAGTCTATCACTGGGCTTTCAACTTTTTTTCCTTTTTTTTCCCCTACAAGATCTATTTTTTTTCCTCTAAGTTGTTTATGCTCTAACCTAGTTTCTCCTCCTCCTTGCTTTGTCTCCTTTCATGCTTGCAGGTTTCTCATTCTTCCTTATGTTCATAACCCCCCGGTCCACCTGAACTTAATTCCCCAAACAGCACATCTTTGCATGGATATGCTATGGCTAATCGTTCTTCTTGCTCCCTTCCTACATGCAGAAATTCAGCTTCGGGCTAGCTCAGATTACACGTAGCAGATTGCGTCAGATTCTTTAGGCCCCTAAATGGGCAAAACGGACTCAAAATATAGAATATGTAACGGAGAAGGATGACAAATCAAACAACGTGTAAAGCAATAAACAGCAGTACTGTTTTAACTGTGTTTTTTATTTTCCATGGGAAGTAAATGCTGCTGTTATTTATAGTTTGTGATATCTAAGAATCCAACTGCAGTTGGGGTATGACAGCAAACAGCCAACCAGCAATGGCAAAGGCATACGCAGTCTGAAGCTGAAAAACAAAGTCACAGATGACTTTATCATCATCCAGAGGCCCTAATGGAGTTCCTTATCTCTGCTCTGAATCTGAAGGCGTTAAACAAAAAAAGAGTTGATGAAAGAAGGGGAAGACAGACAGACAATAAAAGCATTATGCTGATCTGATATTTGACTGCATTCACATTTAATCTTGTTTTTGTGTGGTTTTTTTGTGTGATTCTGGAGTCATGCCAAAGCCACAGCCCCTCTACCTTCCCTACCCTACAACAATGATTGCAGATCGATTCCTTAAGTCAACAGTCCTGCCTGCATCTTGCTGCAGATTGTTACCTGTCACCTGAATGACAGACTGTGGAAAAACAAGCCAAAAAAAAAAAGAATTCTGGGAGCATCCTGTCAGTCACCTGAGCATTCACAGGCTATGGAGGGATAAGATCTCTGTCGACTGGGCAACCAATTGTTTCCAGCAATAGTATCATAGGTCAAAATGTAAACTCCCCGTTCAGCCTTTTCTCTTGGATAATTTCCTTGGGAGGTCACTGAAAATTTGAACTCCTTTTTTTTTTCCCCTCCACTACAGTTCACTGAGTTGAGACTATGTTTTATTCCCATATAAAAGAACATTGCAGGGAAAATAAGGTGACACCCATCATTTTCCAAGTACATATCTCACCTGTCATAAGCATCTTGTAAGGCTTTGCTGATACACCGTATAAGAGCACTGAATACCGCAGCGTATTCTTACAGGCATAAGAGCTAGTAAAATGCATGTATGGTTCTCATGGCAGTATTTCATCACCTGACTGTAAAACCTCCGTTCTTCAACAGGTTCTCCCCAGTGTTAAAGATCCAGTTGGTACATCTTACCTCCTTCATTGTCCTTACTGTCAGTGCAGAGAGTTTCCATGGCTACGTCACAGCCTGCTCCCCTCCATCCTGGCTGGCAGACGCAGTGCCAGCCGTTTTGGTCCAGCGTGCACCTCCCATTGCTGTTGCACAAGCCAGGGCAGCCCTCTGTTGAAACAGACAAAGAAGAAAAAACACAAGTGATTTAAATATTGCAATTATATTAGAAGAAAAAAAAAATACAAACAAGGGACACTTACTGAGAACAGGCCTTAAGAACAGCACAAATACTGTAATTGCACATGGAGTGGAACAGCAACATTACCTGGGGAACGTAATTCTTAACAAAGTGGCATCTTTGATTGGCCTGACACTTGAGACACCACTTACCTGTACAGGCAGGAAATAAATGCACCAATCCTCTAAATACCTGCAGGCCAGACAAAATTAAGTTTGTTTTTTAAATTTTTTTTTTGGCAAAGTAACAAGAGATGAGTGCATAGTGCAAAGACAGCTGTGTAAAATGATACATTTTTCTGTGCTCATAGAATAGATCATTATTTGCTCTATGCAGTATTGGTTACTTACTGGCACAAATGTTTAGGCTCCCTGTTACTATGAACAAATCCCTCCAAATTCTTAAGTAGGGAAATGGGTATGATTTTAGGCACGTAATAAAAGAGAATGTTAACTTTATCTGGTCTCAGAGTTGCCGTATATTCATGTGAAATTACAGTGCGTTAAATAATTGCACAAAGTATAGGCCAGTTTTAATGACTATACTTTATGCCAAAAATACATTCCTTTTCACAGAATAAGCAAAGCCCAGGAAATAGTGAAGCAGCTTAGCATCTATTCTAACAAACATTAGGATTCAGGCTGCATACGGATGGGACAGGACCAACAGGATTTCCAACTAAATGTAATAGCTGTGCGTATTTGATTACTTAGGACGGACAAAATGAAATACCATAAGGACCACAATAAAACATTGATAGACTGAACAAAAACACGGTAGTGACGTGCTTCAAGACAGATAGCAGAGAGTGATTTTTTGTGACAATCTCCCTAAGGCTTTTGTGCTGTTACCTTTATATCCTATCTTGTCTGCTTTTATGGCCAAGGAGGGAAAATTTGGGAAACAATTAAAATAATTTAATATATCCAAAATCGATAATTGTTTTCAGTCTAACATTGCATTAAAAAAAAACAGTATCTGTCACTTCCTAGTGATGAAATCTGGCATGCAGCCAACATGATCTGTATGAGGATGACAACACTATAATGTAGATTTTGGTGTTCCTTATCTATGACTATGATAAGACACTGACAGAAGCAAGTACAGATATGGCACTAAGTATCTTATGAGAAGGTGGCTACAAATCAGATATTTTTGGACACAACAATTTTCTGTAAACTTTTATCCAAAAACCCTAAGTAACTGGCTAAACACTTCTTCACTGTGTAGAACTACTCTCTTTGTGAAATAATCTACTGACCTGTTTTGGTTAAGCTTAGCTGAGCTTAGAACAGTCTTTCAGAAGTAATAGTCTATTTTTTTCCTTCTGAAGACTTTTGAATTTACTGACTCCTTTCAACCATGTAGCTCCAAATTACAAACACTCCCAGAAAAAAAGTTATAGAGAGTGCTTAACTCTTGTCAAGTTACTCTTCGAAGGCAGAGAATCAGGAAAACCTCTTCTGAGGAAGTATGGTGATGCTACACTTATGGATATGGTGCCATCATGCCAGGCTGAGATTAGTCTTGCTACTCTTATTCTTTCAGACTGTATCTGCTAACAGTATTTGCTGATGTACTGAGAGCTGTTTTTTTCTTAATCTTTCTTCTGTTTAATTTATGGAAGACTCACATATTTAATTGCAATACTGACAGAGCATTTTAGGAGTCAACTGGGTACACTCAAGACTTATTGTGTGAAAGCCTGGATATTGCCATGAATATTGCCATATTCTAATGAAAAAAAACACAAATAAGGAATAGAGAAAGATACTCAGGGAAAGAGGGGTAGGAAAATTTTAAACATTTTGCTCAATCAATTTTTCACCATAACTGAAGATACAAGAACCTTTGCTGTTTCATGTTGGGCTTTTGCATCCTTGAACCTTTTAATTGAAAATGTTGCACAGAGTATACAAGCTTTTTCTAGCTTCATACAAAATACAAGTCATAATTTCCTATAGATTTGCTATGTTCAGATAAACAAAAGCTTAAAAGCCTGGGGTATTCTATTGATCTGTCTATATATAAACACACACATATCTATAATTAATCTGTTCTTTAGAACTAATGACACTTGTTCTGTGACAAGAGTATTCCTTTGCTTTGTTTCCTAAATATTTACAGTTTTGTAGGTAGAGGTCCAATGACAAAACTAACAAAGAAAATGCACCAAACAGCAAATGAATACTATCTTCAGTTTTTGGTTCAAAGAGAATCTAATACATGTATACAGTTTGTATATAAATGTATAATTACTGATAAAATGTTATTATATAGCATAAGCAAGATTTCATTTTTAATTTGAGATGAATTGAAAGTCATATGAGTTAAATCTATAATCCATGGAATGTATGTAAGAGAAGATTATTTTGCCCAGACTAGTATGTTTGTAACTATATATTCATATTAAAAAAGTACATGTAGGTATAGGCATGTCATCAAAGAGCAAATATACAGTACCTTTCACTATCTTATCCAAATAGTGAGCTTGAGAATTAAAAAGAAAAAAAAAACAGACAGACATTTCAGAAGTGTCACATAAAACAAGAATTGTTCAGAATTCACATGCAAATCAAGCAGGTGCACCTGACATGAGAGGTCTTACATTACAAAATGAAAATGTATTTCAAAGCTTTTAAAAATGCAAGAAATTCTCTTTTCAGCAAACATCATCATGATTCAATGAAACTATTTTAGAAAGGAGGCCTGCAGAAAAAAGAGATGCTACCTTTCCAAGACTATGTTTTTTCTTCTGATTTCTCTTCACATGCTTTGATTTTTACAAAAATATATTATAACAAAAACATAATCAAAGCTAGTTAAAAAATTCAATTTTCAACACAACATAAGAGTAATTGCTTAGCTTATGAGCTTTAAAACACTGACCATACTGGAAGATCTTTGTTTTGGAGGTCACGTATGACTCTGACAGCATAACCAGCACACTATCTTAATTCTGATTGGATTAACAGGATTTTTAGGAGGAATAGTTTTCTTCTGCTTCAATTCAGCCACAGTTATTCTTCCGAGCACGCACACCAACTATGTAACATAAGTTAGATCATATATATGGGGTGGAAGAGGGCATAGTGGGGTTAGTAGCGTGGTGATCCATTTCATTTGGAAAAACGGGTGAAAATTAAACTTAGGCTTTAGAAGTATAAAAATAAATAACACGGTATATCCAAGAATAGCAAGACTTTTTTCTTCATAAGTTATGACACTTAAAATTTCACAAAAAATTTGAGGAGGCAGATGGATGAATGACAGACAGAACACAAGACATTTAAAGCAGCAGACCCTACTTTTAATACATGAAACACAGCAGAGATGGGTTATATGTTCCCTCCTCACTTTCAGGAAACAGACATCAGCTGCAGTTGTGTTAAAGGGGTTAATGTCATAAAGCAAAACCATGTAGGAGAGGTCCATCGCAGGCTGCCAAACCCAGCCACCTGCACATAAGGTGACGGGATATCACAGACTATTGCGGTGGGGACACGCCAAGCTGAGTCAACAATGTTGGATTCAATCCCCTGGTTTTGCTGTGGACAAGGTCTCTCACCAGAGTCCTCATAGGCTCTTTTACTTTCAAAATTTGACCTTTTCTAAATCCCTGCTGGACAATGGCCCCTGTCTGGCAAGTACTCTGTCACTTGCTATTAACCCTCAACGTTGTGTATTGGATGCCAACCATGGCATCTCCTCCAGTTTGGATGAATGGTAAAAAGCTCTTCCCGTGAGCTCGACCCCCTCAAGTCCAAGGAGGGAGGTGATGAGCTATGTAGTCTCACAGAAGCCACAGTCACTGCTATGACTAAGAGGTGGAAACTTTCTAGTCCCTCTCTCTCGAAGAAAGTTTCAGGTGTCCACTGCACAGTTGTTTTTTTTTTTTTTTTCTATAATGGTAAGGTTAAAGGGAGACAAAGTAAGAAGATGAAAACATCAATTACAGAACATTTAGAACAGCAGCAACAAACTAAGTAGCTTTTCACATTAACCACAAACAAAAAGAAAAGTGATACAGCTGCATGTCAGGGTGGATCAAATTCTTCTCTTACTCATCCAATATAATTCCCCTTGCTCCTACACAGCTGCTCTTAGAACACGGTGTAGTATTCGTGGAGGAAAAATCAAGCTTTATTCCATAAAATGGAAGCAATTAGGTCTGTCTGGGGAATGCATCTGTCCACCAGTGAAACATTGAATGCCTCTACAAATGTAGGGATAGGTAACAAAACAGAACATAAAAAAAACCTCCTAGGCAACTGAAAATAGTCCCTGCAATCCCAGGCCCCCACATGCTATTTCCTTTCAGAAATCCAATCTGCATTTAAAAAAAAAAGGATTGAGAAAATGCTCTTTAAGATTTTTTGTATCCAGTAGTCTTATAAAAAGTCAGTTCCAGACCATAAACCTATAATGCTCAGAAAACAAGTTCTACCTTCCAGCATCCTTTTACTGATGGTCAGTTGACATTAAGGACAAGGTTAGAAACTATTTTGGTTAACATGCAGCACCCTAGAAGAATCAAAAAGCAGAAAACGAGTGACCAAAAATAGTATAACTTTGTAGTGAAGTTTAACTAGCCAAGCTGTCTTCCTTATCTTCACGGCACTGCAACTGAAACAGGAATGAACGCAGCTCTGTGTGGAAGTACAAAATACAGGCCTTTTTCCCTCTGCACAGAGAATTCTAGGTGGGATCTGGAGCACTTCAGTAGGATGAAGCATCTCAGCAGGTGCTCCTTGGCAAGATATTTACACATCTGGCACATGTGGGTTATGTTAAGTCCTTAAAAAGTCTAATTATAGACCAGACAACATACCTACAAAGGTTTTCTTGCAGGGTTTAAGACTGTGAAATTTAAAATCTTGCTATTACTTCCAGGAGCAGAGGGACTTCATATAGCTCCGAACGGAATGAAGAAAAACAAAAATGAAGATATAAAATTTGTACATTTTCTAGGATAGTCAAAATCCAAGAAGATGTAAGTGGCATTCAAAATTCATAAAATGTAAAATATAAATGGTGTTACCAATGTGTGTGGATATTTATATAAATATGTGGCAGATAAATGTATTTTACAAAGAACAGATAACAGGCAAATTCACATTTAACACAGCATATTTCATAACCAGTCAGAACGCAGACTTTTTTTTTAATTGAATGTCTCCCATTAGTCTCCTATCAGAGACGTAAGTCAGTGTCTTCCTTAGATTATTCATATCCTACTTCCTCCAGGTATGACAGAACGGCCACAGAATAAAAGTACATATTAAATACATTTATCCCAACCAGCTCCTGTTTAAATCAGCATGAGTCACATACCCATTGATTTGATGTTCCTTAATTGGTCCTTATAACACTGCTTTATTCTGATTATTCTGTCATAAAGGATTATAACGGTGACATGCTTCTAAATACTGTATAGGAAATTTACATTTCTAGTAGTTTACATTATCCTCCACCAGACATCTTCACCCATCATAATCTTTGCAACCTGTACACTAGACTACAACATGCCGTGTATTTTTTGTAGTGTGTATGTAGTCCCACTACAGTGTCAACTCACAACAGTTCCACTGGAGTCATGAGTTACTTTGCCATAAGAGCAGAATTTGACCTCATAGCACCACCAGACGTGAAGCAAAAATTCAAAAGAATGTGACCAAAGCCATGTCAATTAAGGTCTGCCTAAATTAAAAACTACTTTTAAGGGTTTTTGTTTCTTCCACCTTGAAAGTGTGAGCTGAACCCCTGCCTCCTCTCCACTAATACTATCAGCTTTCTCCCTTCCTTACTGCGTTACAGCCTCTCCCTCTAAAAGAAAACAGAAAGGAGAAATTAGAAAGAGAGAAGAGAGCCAAAGGGGGGAAGGAAAAAAAAAGAAAGATGATGAAGAAATAATTTCAGTATGCAGCAACAATGAAGAACACTGTCCCGATCCTCTCCTAGCAAGCTCAGCTTTGCTTACTCTCCTCATCTCCCACAACTCAGTACAGCAATCCCCATTCGCTGGGGAACGATTGCATACATATCTCTTCTGCTAACACGCTAAAACTTCATGCTCCCAGACACAGATCTACAGTAAGATGTGAACAACACATCTTGCATCAGTCATGTTCACACTTCCGCATAACATTGCACTAAGTGTCATATAAGGAGATAACAGGTCAAAATGCCATCTTCATTTCTTGGTAGAAAAACTGACTGCAAGCAAACTATGGTATGTTGATATTATACTGTTTACTTTAAGCTTTCTATACATTTGTCTATTTCTTTGTAGTCAGAAAGTTTTAATATCTTCATTTAATGTTTTCATTTATTTTTGATATTGGTATAAAACTTTGTTTACAATCCACAGGCCAAACACCACCCCCCCACCCCCCCC
>WAAD01022886.1:136324-182614 GCA_013389945.1 Fregata magnificens
TTATTACTGGAAAACCACATGTATCTAAGAATAAAAGGTTCAGTCGCTTTCAAGGATATAATAGACATAGGAAGTTTGGGACTGCTGATATGTTCATGAGCAGTGGTGTTTCCTATTTAACATCTATTTAGCTGGGTAAGGATTTAGAAGAAACGGTATATGCCATTAAGGATTTAAAACTGTCTCATGTATAGGCTGAAAAAGTTCAAATACCTGTTTGAGACCTCTGACAAACTCACAAAGACCTGCCTCAGACAGATGCAGGTAAAACCTGATGCTTACATTAAGAACTGCATGAAAGATAAATTTGGCTTGAAAATGTATTACGGGATGGAATGGGATGGGAAGCATTATTGTTTCCATCTTTCTTCCTGACTGGAAGTACTTTCAGAATGTGTCTAAGCAGCATGCAACTACACAACATACAAAAGCACTCACTTTCTGGCCACTTCAGCTCAAGTAAGTTTTGCTACATGCTTTAAAATTCTTCACATCTCAGAGGATTCTGCTGTTTTCTGAAAATGTGCCTAACTTGAACTTTACATGTCCTCATTTAAATGCAAATCAACCAATTAGCAGTTTAAAGTATGCTAACAGATAATTTATATTAGGGATTCTTGGTCTTGAAATATGTTAAGGCCTGACCAACAATTCACTTTTTTTCACAGCTTCAGATACGCATGCACTATCTCAAATTTACCTGGTAATTGGATATTTTTATAGTTACCAAAGCTACAAGTATTTTGCATATTCAGGGTTTGGCCTGGCAAATTAATAACATGCTCTTCAGGCACAGGAAAGATCAAAAACATAAGTGTACTAAATTTCATGAAATCTTGTTAAACTGTGGTTATCAGTCCTCTGGGTGCCAAGAAAGTCATCTTCTGTTTTCCATGAAGATTTTGCATTGAGGGTAAAGGTATAAATACCGTGGTGAAATCCTGACTCCAATGTAGTCAGGTGTTTTGAAAGTAGGATTTCACTCACAATATTGTGGTGAACTAATTAATATTTGATGTAATTAGTTTTCAATCTTTGGTTAAATTTATCTGAGAATAAACTGTTCGAATGTCAAAGGTAATACCTTCATTCAGATACAATCTTTTAAGATGAAATTTTTACTGAGGTATAATTCCATGAACTCAAAACCAAGGAAAAACATAAATTTAGGATTTTTGATAACTACAGAATATATTAATGCAGCAGTAATTATTCTAACTTGAAGGACAAAAATTTCCTTCTGATTGAAATTCTAAAATCTCAAAAGAATCTTAAAATTTATGAGGCATTCTTGGTGTGTATGCATTAAGGTACATTAAATACCTGACACATTAAAACACCATGAAATGTGAATATTCTCAGTAATTTAAACTTTGGAGAAAAGTAAACCATGTGTGGCAATTTAGCATCAGTACTAAAATGATGGTGGTCATCACAATAGCAGTTATCCATGCTGCTCTCCCTCTAACCTGCAAATGTAGAGAAGATCAATCAAGGCCTCAAATTGGTCCAGGACTTATGTTGTCAATCCCATACTTCAAAAATATATAGTGTAATGATAGATAGCCATATCAAGTTTTCTATAAGCACTTCCTTTAATTAACAGGAGAAACACATTTGTCTTGACTTGCTCTCTGATCTTATAAAGAGATAAAGTGTCATTTCCCTGTAGTCATATTTGAAATCTGTAATATAAGGAGCCCTAAGCTAAACACGTGTTGAAGAGAGCAGGTGAAGACCATATAACTTAGTGGAGGAGATTACTTCTTAGCATTCCTCAACACTAGCAGTACTTCTGAGCTTACACTGCTCATGGTCACGTAGAAAACCAGCCCACAAATGCCTTCGTGTTTGTCCCTAGTCAGAAAACCATTTTAACCAGCAACCAGGACAAAGTCTGTACCAATGGAAAAAGCATTTATGGGAGTGTGCTCTAGATTTTATTTGGTTTTTTTCATAATTCCAAACATCTAAACCAGATGACTTTCCTGGTTTTCTAGCTAAAATAGCTGAAACTGGAAATCTCTTGCTGAAGATAATTTATTTTTGGTTTGATTGGTTTTAATGTCATGTTAATGTCATTTCATGCAAAGAAAAAGGTTAGAAGAAATACTTTGCTGTCCCTTGTTATTTTTTTCTCAACTAAATTTTAGGGGAAATTCGTAGAAGATAAACCAATTCTCACTAGAATAAAAACGTATTACAAGCTGTATACTTCTACAGTGGACCACCACTGGATTTCAATTTCAGTTCTGTGTACCAGGTAAATTAGCCTCACGCAGCACTCAAAAGTAGCATGAATACCATGATGCTAACTTCAGCCCTCCTGAGGGATTAATATGAATGCTTAATGATATTAATCCACATTTAGATCACTTATGTTTAACGACATGCTTTCCATGCATACATATATAAATATTAATTTTGGACTGAAAGATAATCGTTCAACACAATAACAATTAAACAGCTGTAACCTGTCTCGTGTGTTAAGTAATGGAGCTGCAGGCAAGCTCCATAAACAGATGGTCTTACCCACCCATGCTTAATGTTAAAGACTTTTTAAAAAAGAGGTGTTGACAAATCTGAACAAGAAGGCGTAGTTTTAATGCAAATTGGACAATTTGCAATTTAGATTACTTTAAAACTAATTTGGTCTATAGAAAAAATTAAGCTGCATTGTAAAACTGAGATGTTACACAGCACATGGTTATAGCAGATTCCCCACCAACATAATTATTTACTAATTTCATTCAGCTAACAGAGTTTAGTGGAAAAGCAGCTGGAAAAGTATTCATATTTATGGGCTTCCTATGACAGTTACTTAATTTACTCATGGTACATGCCAGTTATATCACAAAAAATAATAGACTTTCTGAAATAATATCTGTTCCAATCTCACAAAACAGCTACTCAGACAGGAGAGGGTCACTGAACTCATTGCAAGCCAGGACAGAAAGGAAACAAAAACATATTTTAGCACAACTGTGTTATGAAAACTTAATTACAGAGCAAATTTTCATCTAAGCTATCACCTGGGCACCAGCTGTGCATGTGCGGTCTTGTATCACATTGAGATGCAGGTTGAGCTTTACAAAGTAATATATGGATGTTCACCTCAGACTCATGAGTGTCACCCCCAGACCAAATAAGCAATTGACAGGTGATTTTCCATAGCTTTCCAGTGAACTGTTGATTTAACCTGTTCTCACATGGACATATGAAATGGTAAAATATTTCAGTTCCAGGAGGGAAAAGGCAGTAAGCAATTTAGATGCCTTAAATTACTTAGTGTTTGGAATATACATTGCCAGTGTTTAGTTCAATCCTGTAAGATGCTAAACAATAGCAATAAATCTTGAATTTTGTTAATTGTCATTAGATTCATTTCACCACAACACTGAGCATGTAGTTTTAGAATCATAGAATCATAGAATCATTAAGGTTGGAAAAGACCTCTAAGATCATCAAGTCCAACCATCAACTAACACCACCATGACTCCTAAACTAGGCCCTGGAGTGCCACGTCTACACCTTTTTTGAACGCCTCCAGGGTTGACGACTCCACCACCTCTCTGGGCAGCCTGTTCCAATGCCTAACCACTCTTTCAGTAAAGAAATTCTTCCTGATGTCCAATCTAAACCTCCCCTGACGCAACTTGAAGCCATTCCCTCTCGTCCTATCGCTAGTTTCTTGGGAGAAGAGTCCGACACCCACTTCCCTACAACCTCCCTTCAGGTAGTTGTAGAGAGCTATAAGGTCTCCCCTCAGCCTCCTCTTCTCCAGACTAAACAACCCCAGTTCTCTCAGGCGCTCCTCATAAGACTTGTTTTCTAGTCCCTTCACCAGCCTCGTTGCCCTTCTCTGGATGCCCTCCAGCACCTCAGTGTCCTTCTTGTAGTGAGGGGCCCAAAACTGAACACAGTACTCGAGGTGCGGCCTCACCAGTGCCGAGTACAGGGGCACGATCACTTCCCTACTCCTGCTGGTCACACTATTCCTGATACAACCCAGGATGCCGTTGGCCTTCTTGGCCACCTGGGCACACTGCCGGCTCATGTTCAGAAGTATGTGTGCAGAGCAAAGGCAATGACTCACAAGTGTGGCCCATATCAGGTGTGGTATGGAAGTCAGAGCTACCCTGTGCCAGAGATGCCCAATGGAACGGTGGATATCAGCAACACATATCAGGTTTACCGCATTAGTCAAAACAATCTTGCCCACCTTACTACACACATTGCTTCAAAAAAGAAAAAAATTCTGCTTTATTTAGACTATTCTGTTCTCTCTCAAAAATCAAATATATATAAAATATATATGTATATTATTTCCCAATTTGCCTTGTGATCTGCAGCCTTAGGGCTTTGTTAAGCTGATGATTAACAAAGGTACGCTAAGAAGCAGATGTCTAAATTCTGTTGGAACAAAAAAGCAAACATTTGCAATCGTCTACGATCTTACTTCCCAATGTCCTGAAGAATAAACAAATGGTCTCGGGAAGTTTAGAGCAATTAGAATTTCCTTTGGCCAAATTTCCATTTGAATATCTTGAAGCATACATAAAAATCAGCGTAACTCAAGAAGCAATCTAGGGTTTAAAACATATTAGAGAGGAATAAAACTAAGGACTACCTTGTTTTAATTAAGGAGATAGGTTTGGTTTTTCCTTCTTTCTACCCTTTAACACATGTCAACTAACAATCCAAACAGTGGGCTAACTGAAAATGAGACTGGACAGACAGTCAACATTTAGAAATACATAAAAATCATTAGCTGAGGTGCAAAACACTTTTACCATTTTAAACAGCATTCATGCTTCACAAAAAAGACATAATCTCTTTGATCAAATGAGTTATGGATTTAGATGATTCAGTATACATTCCAGTTAGCGCTTCTGTGATTAATGCATACATATCTACTCCATTTTGTGCACCCAGGTAGAGATCTGGTGGGCTATTCCTTCCCCAAAAAGTGATTAAATGCATTGCCCTTAAAATTTACAACTCTTTCGGAATATTTCTTTCCCAAAGAAGTTGTAAATTTAGGCCACTGCACTTCGTGTGACTTTCAGCTAATAGCTGCATCAAACAAATATATGTGCATTTCTACAGTGCTTCACACTACTGCAGCTAAATGGTTAATGACTTTTAGAAATAAGAATGATGAAATTGTTTATTTTTAGACATATAAAGGGAGAGTGGGAGTCTTTCATATGCACAACACAAGTTACGTAAATATTCTGCTACCAAGTTGAGAGTTGTAAGTAGCATAAAAATGCCTGGGTTACAAATAGAGGTTGACAATAAAAAAAAAGGTTTTCATGGAGAAACATTCTGATGTCCCTTGTGTTTTGAAATGTATTGCTCAGAAAGAGCTACTATCTACTCTAGGGCAGGTGAGAGAAAGGCAAGTTGACTCTTCATTTACCAAGCTGCGGAAGCAGCAATTTTTACTCCGCTAAGTGGAAATACTCTTGGAAATGAGCAATAAAATGACCTGGTTTCTCCATAACACTGGGCTCTTGAAGAAAACAGCTCTAAGAAAAATAAATATAACAGCAGGCTAGAGCCTGTACCTCATTACTTGTCTTGGAGGCTATAAGGGCAATATAAACAAATCAAACTATCTTTACAGCAGCAGCTGCAAAGTAAACACCATTTAAAGAATAAACAGGTGGGAAGACAGACCTGCTCGCCCAGTGCTGAGGAAAAACTTGTTTGTGCTTAATATGTTGGAAAAATTGTTGAAGAGCAGTTCATCCGTGTATAACTACAACCCTTGAAATGCTGCCAAGGTCAGTGAGACCAACAGTAGAGTGATCTTGGCAAGTTAAAGCAGTCAAGGGAAAGGCTTTATCCTACTTCTAAAGATTTACTTTATTTTATTGTTCAGGAAGCAGTTCTCTCCCCACCTCTCTACTCTCTTTGTCAGCATGTTTTCTGGAAAGTCCTCAAAAATGTTAACCCTACAGATTCTCCCTGCGATTCTGCAGATGCACCTTGGTTCCCTCTCCCTCCTATGTCTGAGCAATCTCATTAGTAAACAAGAAAAAAAATATCAATTGCAATTTCTGTAAAAAATAATTCACAAATCAATCTTACTACTTCACATCTGACTCCCTTCTACAAAATAAAACCTTGCCTCATCTTCCTGGTGCAATGGTGTGGGTATCAGATAATACAGCTGTAACAGGCCCTCATTTTCCCTGCCCTCACAGCTCACACCGCTGTTTCCCGTGACCACCAAGTGCAGCACCACCACCCCGCCTCTCAGTCAGGGCTGTAAGCTACCTGGGAACGCAGCTTGGGCTTTACTATTTTCTAGATACTCATGCCCCAGTGACAGCCTAGCTGTGCTAACACATTCGGAGTTACAGCCCTTCCAAAACATCCATGAAAGTTAACATTCTCCAGCCTCTTTTTAGCTTGTGGCAAAAGCAAATCATGCTACATTCACATCCATTAGCTCTACCGCTATTAGACTTACTGTCCTATCCTGTTGCTTTGGCTACATCACCTCTTTTAACTGACTCTCCTCCATATCTCTCCAAACATAAAACTATGGGGTTTTTTACTTATTGGAATTTCTCTGGACTATTCCGATTATCCGCGACTTCCCCACGACTCAATTTTACTCTTGCCTTTGTCTGACCTGTGGCTACCTCTTTTGTTGTCTGTTCAATCCACCTCTAAGCGCCTAGCCATGATGCTTCTCGCACTTGGGAGACATGCCCCATAAATACCTGCAGAGCCACGTTGTTACTCCTGTCATGGCCTTTGCTGAGCTTTGTGCAATGCTCCCCACACACCTAAGTACAAGCTAGTCATCTCTTACAGTTAGACCATTGCCAGTTCCTTTGTCTGTGCTTTCTACCTGTTGTCATGCAATAGTTTCGCTGTGTGGTTATGCTGAGGCAGAAATTGTTTGGATAGGACCCTCCTCCTCTGTTACAGACCTGCAGTGTCTTGCACAAAGGGGGATTAGTGTGGAAGGGAATTTCTTAGCACTACAGCTATACAAAATCAATATAAAAATGATAAACCTTTCAGCAACAACTCCTCCACTTTTTCTTAGTCCCCTTATTTACATGCGTAATTTCTCATGCTAGCTCACCATCAGGCCCTGTGCAGCGGAGAGGGATATCCTGCTGTACATGGGACATACGGACTGCAAATAACTGAGTAAGAAAAGCTCCGTTGATAAGGGCATAGTAATTTCCACAGGTTTCCAGGCGCTAGAACTAACTTGATTCCAGAAACATAGAAGCTGTAACAAGGATGGCTTCTCAATCAGCTGTATTAAACTGCTGTTACATTATTTACATGTAAGAAATTTGATATAATTCTAAAATAGAGCATTATGTTGACAAGATAATTTTGAGCAGCTAGATCACATTTATTACAAGGTGGAAGTGACATTCTTGTGTAGGCAAGTCACTTTTTAGAGCTTCTACTCCATAAAAGAAGAAAAAAAGAAAAAAAGGAAAACAATAGCAAGCTTCATTTCTGAAAGACATAAAGCTATCACATAAAAATAGAAAAGCACAAATCACATAATATATTTACAGTTTAAAATAAAAGTAACCTCCCCCTCAGCAAAAGGCAGTTAAAGGGAAAAGATTGAAAAGGAAATTCTTCCACCTCCTTTTCATGGCAAACTAGGTATTTAGAAGTGATAAGCCATTATATAACCTTTTCCTTTCTTAAAATATCAACTCCTTTACACAGACTGACACGTGCAAATATTCTGTTTGAAGAAACAAGTTTCAAAATAATACATTTCTTATTCCGACGTGGCCAGCAGCGCCGGCTGTTTGAATTTTTCAGCATAGACAGGGTAAAGCATGGCCAGCCTACCAATGGTACAGTGCTCTCCGTTCCATCCCTGGCTACATTCACACTTCCCGTCTTTACAGGTGCCATGCTCTGCGCAGCGGGGATGGCAGGCTCTCTGGTTGCAGGCTGCGCCTGTCCAGCCTTCCTCGCAGCGACACGTGCCACCCATGCAGACACCATGTGTGCCGCAGTCCACCGAACAGATTTCTGGATTTGAGAGGAGAGAGGGGGAGAAAAGGAGGCAGAGAGAGCACATGGGAGAGAGAGAGGGTATGCATTAATTAGCAGCGCTACATTTTAATTCAACATGTGAAGAATAAGAAAGGCAAAACCTTTGAAAATTAAGTCAAAAGAATTTACTGTGAAAGGCATTTTCAGGTAGGACCCAATAGAGTACGGAGTACAGAGTTTTATCTCTACGCTAATGCTCACTTAATTATCCAGCGGACTTAGCGGTGCTTAAGTGTCCACAGCTCTTCTGTTAGCTCTGAGTAATTTTCAGTCATATTTTTTGTGATCACATATGTCTTAAGAGTAACCTTTTGTAACTTAGATTATATGGCACTTAGACCTACTAGAACTTAGAGTGTACTCCTAGTGACTATATGTACCATATACCTAGGTCACTGTGTGTTGTGAGTGAAGAATGTAGTATTAATGAAAGTTCATTTTAACAAGGTTTCCCCTCCCTACCCTGCTCCCTGTTTTCTTTGAAAGTAAAAATGTGCCATTTCTGACACATTTTTGCATTATAAAGAATCAACCTTAGTGAGTCAAATTAGTACTATGCTGACATACTGACATATCTGTTAAATATAAAAGATGATTCTCTTTTACTTTCACTAAATTTGTATCAGTGACAGCTATGAACAGTCTGGTTTAAATAACAGATTATTAAAAAAAATAAATCAACATGCAGCAATTTAACTTGTCATTTACATATAGTAACAGGATCTTGTAACTGATAGAGTAATTGAAAAATACGTTAACAGCCAAAGGTAGTCAGAGGCCAAACAACGCATGTTAAGTCTCAGCTAATACAAGATGATAATTTAGACTGCCAGATTTCGCATTTACAGTTTTGGTTCATTAGTCAGACTCCAGCAAACTTTATTTCTGCTAAGCAGACAACAGAAAAACTAGATGAGATACAATACAGCCTGAGGGACTTCTTTAGTTCCTTGGCTTACAGCTGGCTGTAACCACGTACCGGTTCATAGAAGTACTGTATTTAGTTTTTGTTTTCTTGTGAAAGACAAAAAACAGTTTAGTAATAAAAGACTGAAATTATTTTCAACAGCAAAAGAAAGCAGCATTCAGTGCAAGAAAGGTTTCCAGTTTCCCACTCAACAGTGTTTTCTTCCCCCATAGTGTATAACCCTCTGTCTCAAAGTGCTGTGGAACATTAAACGCGGTATCAAGGAGCTGTGATATTTCCCAGAAGAAACAGCCCAAAACCTTTATGGAGAAAGACTGCTGTAATTTCCCCCTCCCTTTTTTTCCCCATACAGCATTTTATATCTACTTTGAATTAAATTTTTGATTAAGAGATGCAAGATGGTTTGATTAACTTTAGAGTCACAAAACATCAACGCAGCTCCAAGAAAGAAAGGTTTATTTCTCTTCAATCTAATCAATTTTTCATTAGGGTGAAGGTGTTTATCAGCTTTTAGCACACTAGCTTTGAGCAAGGTGCGTCAATCTTTGTAATGAACTTATTAATTAGAGTTAATTTAATTGAAGTGGAATTGAAGGGCTAATTAACGGACAAACTCCTGATGAAGATAGAGGAAAGCTCTGCTGATTTCAAACCTATAAACCCCTCTGACGGAAATAACTCATTCTTTTTTCTTCCAGCAGCTTAACAAAATGTTTATGGGTAAGATTTACTTTTTTAGTGTACCACTCTGAAGGTCATTTTGCATGACTTCAGCACATAGTCTGTGAGTTTGACACTTTTGAAATATTTGAGAAGATCAGAAATATTTTATGTTATTTTAATGAGCAATCATTCCTTGAAACATAAGTAAAAGATGGAGCATAACTGAATCATCAAAAATAGCGTAGAGGACACTGTGTCAAGAAATAGAGGATCCATGTTTTGCCTGAGAACTAGAAAGGGTCTCTCACAAATAGCCATTTTTAGTGCTAGAAACGTTCAGAGAAGAATTTTTTCTTCTAAACAAATTTAAGAGAAGACAACATTTTCTCCTCTGTGTCACTTTTTCTTGAATGTTTGGAACTCTGTCCTATCACTCTCGTATGCATAAACCATTATGGAGTATCACAGATCCCGGTCAGGAAGTACATTTGTTTTAAAAAGATGGTTCCTCATGAAAAAGTTATATTTATTCATAAGCTGGCATAAAGCCAGCTAGCCCATGTGTTCAGTTTTCATTAACAAAATCATCTGAGTTGTTAGATGAACTGTTTTAGACAAATATATATCTCAGTTAGACATCACTTCTCTTTTGATATGTGGCTACCAAACAATATTCTAAAAACTTGTATTTGTCAAAAGGCTGCTGTCATACTTCATAAATATTTAGATTCTGCTCTCTGTGATAGTACCTCCAGTCATTTTCTCCTTTTGTTTCTAAGCTCAGACTATGGTTTTAATAAGCTCAGTTTCAGACTTCAAGAAATCCCTCTGCTTCTTCACTCCTACCAACCCCTTCCACCCTGGCAGCCTGCACCCTTCCTTGAAAGCTGTTTAGGATTCATTCTTGCATTCCCTTTGCCTTCAAACTGGAACGCTGTCTGTTTTTCAAGAAAAATACCTCCAATTAGCTGGAGATGTGATTGTCTCTAGTTTCACTAGTGTAGTTTTTTCTAAATAGGTGTATTAGGTAAGATGATACTTAGATCCATAAATTGCACAAAGAACATTCTGTACTTGCATGTGAAGGACCTGAAGATACCAGGTGAAGGCAGCTAAAAGATACCAACAAATACATGGCTCTTCAAATACTTCAAATTCATCAATTATTTTGAACTTTTGAATCAATTCACAGTTCATGTTGAAGTCAACTCAAAGACTTCCATCAGCTTAGCAGGTCAGGTCCTAACAAAATAATGTCATTAAAATGTTGCTATTCAAGACATCATCATTTTACGAAATGCGAGTGCTTTTAACCCTTACCATTGGAGCAATCTGGACCTGTCCAGTTGGGGTCGCAGGTGCAGGTACCACTCTCTTGAAGGTAAGTGCCGTGGCCAGAGCACTGGTCAGGGCACATTGTCTTCAAGATTTCACAGTTGTTGCCACCCCAGCCTGGGTTGCAGTGGCACTCGCCGTGGATGCACACGCCGTGGCTGGAGCAGGCTGGGTCCAAGCAATCTGCTGTGGGGAGATGAGAAAGATCAGCTTAAACTTGTCATTCCTAACAACAGTAATCAAGCCCTAGATGCTCATGGCACTTTTGGGCTCAATCCATATTTTAAGACCTTGTGAAATAGGCAGCATTGCACTCATCCTAAAAGTAAACATTGGTAGGTTGAAGCTGAGAAGTTTGCCTTTGACTCATTGCAATGAGTGAGGAAAAGACAGAGTGGACCAAGGTATCTTGGTGCCACCCTCCCTTCTCTGGCTACAAGGTAAATCACTCTTTATCATCACTAATTGCATAGCAGCAATTTTCTTTGTAAAAACACCTCGTGTCCGCATCACTTTCTGGTATTGTGAAATTTGTGTGTGCACATAACCGACATCAAGACATTTACAGGCTACCACTGAGTTAACAGAGAACATTTCAAGGTTTGCTAATTTTTCTGAATTACAAGAAGATTGGCTTTGCATCTTGGGCAACTGATCTCTGTTCTGCCTAATCACAGTATAACAAGTGTTGGATTCCCTGCAGCACTCGGTATCAACTGACCTGATCCACCGCTACAGAGTTTTGACAGCTGTATAGGACCTTCAACTTATTTCAGAAATAAATGAGTTGCATACTGTCTATCTGTCTTAATTCACTTTAATGTGCTTTAGATGACGAGATTTAATTTAGCAATTTGACTCAATAAAATGTTACACTTGTAGGGTCAATGGTCTGAAAATTTAATTCCAGAGACTTAATTGCATTACTTTGTATGTGGAGATCAATAAAATCAATTTGATTGAGGAAGAAAACGGCACTTTTTACTCCCTAAAAAAATAGAATGGAAAATGAACTGCATTTTGCAGCACACCAGAATGAATATTATTATGCACATCTCTGGAATACAAAAATGACGCATCATTTTTCACTCTGATGCATTTGAATCAGCACTTTCCACAATGTGGTTGGTGGAAAAGATCACTAACAAATGCAACGCATTATTAATTTATTCTATACTGTGAAAGTTCAGTAAGTCTTTCTGTATTCTGACATCTATTTTTTGTGTGCTTTCTTCTTAGCTGACCTCAGCCATAAAAAATAAATTAAAATATACTAGCAAGCAAAAAGATATCACACATGATTAAGAATTTTCCCACTGATTACTTGAGAATAAATAAAGTATAATAGTTCTGTAGAATTCAGTGATACTAGTGATGCCCAAACTCAATTTTTAGTATTCTAAAACAGTTTTTGAAGAAACATCACTAGTTTGCATAATCCAGATCTAGCAAAATTGATAGAGTTAGATGTGCCAGCTGGAAACCTGACCAACAACAGCAGGTGCTGGGGTAAACATTTACTCATTTACCTTCTTCACAGTTTTCTCCTTTGTATCCAGAGTTGCAGGCACAAGAGCCCATGATGCAAATGCCCCGGCCCCCACACTGGGGATCGATGCACTGAGTGGTAGGCACATCACACTCAGTGCCCTTCCAGCCACTGTAACACAGGCAGCGTCCTTTGGAGTACTGCCCGTTACCACTACACAGCACTGGGCAGGCTGCTGTGAAATAAAACACGGCAGAAAAATTAAGACCAAGTTCTTCACCAAAGCTTTATAAAGAAGAACATCTAAGAAGCAAGTCACATGCCACTTGCTTTCCCGATGTATTTGTCTTCACGCTCGCTTAAACTGACTTGAGAAAACTATTGGGTTGATTTACCTCTCGAACAATCGGGGCCCAGAAACCCAGGAAAACAATGGCAGGATCCAGAAACACATTCACCGTTACCATGGCAATTTCGGGGGCATTCCACCACAGACTCTAAAGGGAAAAAAAGGAGGATCATTCACAGACGCCCACCACATGAAGTACTTATCATTTGAACCGCTACTAACTGACAGCGCGCTCTCGCTCTGAGAGAAGTGTTTACATTTCGTTTGTTTGAAGAGCACGAATAGCTGTGATTTTCTATTGCTGATGCCTCTAGTACCTTAGGACATTACATTCCAACAAAAAGGCTCAAATTATAATGGTAAAACCATATGAGCTCCATACTTAAAATCCAGCCCTGTGCCATTTAGCAAATACTTCAAAACAGTGTCCTCCTTTCAAGCACTGTTTTACAAGAAGGTACACTCCTTATGCGTTACACCAAGTAATTAAAATATATATTCTGCATTTTATTCGGAGCAGCAGAAGAAACATTATGAATGGAAAACCTGTGAAATAAAGTCAGATCATTTAACCATGAAAACCTCTCTCTCTATTCCTAAAAAACCTGACCAGAGCCTAGCATTTGGTAAGAGCTTTGAAGATTATGCTTACCTATAATTATGGTATTAAAAGACACCTGCTCTGCATTTTTCCCATCGTTATAGAAGGCCAGGTGCCAGATGCCAGAATCCAAATACTGGATAAAACCTGCCTCGTGGAGACTGACAGACCTCGCCTGCCGCCCTGCTCGCTCCGACTCCAGCAGGTTGCGTTGCTCCCTTGCAATCAGCCGGCTGCCATCCAGGAGCTCCACAAAGTCATACTGCAGGGAGGAACAGACAGGAGCTTGACAAGTCACGGGATGACCCACGGCACCACCATCTTCCCCACAACATCCTGACAACATGCTTGTATTTTGACCAAGAGCTTCCTTTTGGAGCAGGGAAGCAGAGCTGAAACCAGCCCTTGCTTATTTCTTTGCCCCTTACTAAGACTTCAAACAAAAATATCAACTAGTCCTCATGCTTATTAGAGTGGCTTTTTTGGTGACAAGTGGCCAATGAACCTATTACATATATTGGGGGGAAAAAAACATCAGTTGAAATGAGTCTGCAGTCATGACGGCCACCTGAATTACAGGTGAGAGCTAACTTTCAAAGTGTGTTGTATGCATATGGGTTAATAATAACATCCAACACCAATAATCTACTTTGCTTTTCATTTAGTTTCAGATGAAGGATTAAATTTCTCAATCCCCCTTTCGGACAGTTGGGAGTTCCGGAGGAAGGAGAGCAAGAGCTTTACTTCCTATCACAGAAGCCCAAGAGAGGAGATGGAAAGCATAAAACATTGCAACTGTTGAAAATGACAAACTGACAAAAAATATGGTACCTCAGGTGAATGGACAGCACGTACCGTTTTGTTAACAACCATCAGTGGGGCTTGGAAAAATGTAGCAGCATCTCAGCTGATACAACAAGCAAACTCACAACCCAAGATGTTATGCATGTTAATCTTAACTAGTGCTCCTGGAGGGCTAAATCTGCTCTGCGCCCTGCACTGATTTACACTGTCTGGCAATCAGCTCTCATGGCTTGAAAGATGTCTTCTGCACGTTTATCATGGAAAGATCGATGTGTATATAGCAAAATGAAACAGGTAGGAAAGTTAAAGAGCATTCTTGCTTGTGGTAGAGAGTCTCTGCTTTTCCTGCTGAGTCTGTTCACAGTTTCACTTTCACTCTGACATGTTTATTGTATGAAGTGAACTGTAACACGGAAACCTTCAATCTTCCCACATGTTTGAGATCCCTCTCAAACGGAATTAAATCCAGGGCCTATTAAAGTAAAGGCCAGTATGTGAAACTGGTGATTCACCTGAGCTAGGATAACATCGGTTACCGGGACCAGAGAATCAGTGGTTTTACACCCTGCCTTCTGACCTTCAGAAACTGGTCCCGGGACAAAAGAAAACATGATAGCCTCTGTCCCAGAACAACGGCTTAAGTACTTCTGTTCTCTTCTTGAAATTGCAGGCCAAAATTCACTGCTATTGTAAGAGTGTTCCTCTCCAGTAATCAGAATTATCTTCCTACCATTACGGATGTGAAGGAAATGCATAGTTAATATGCCTCTATCAACACCTGAGACACTTTTCCAGCTATGTCTGAACCAGTAGAATAGAACATAATGTGATTAGGATGTGCAGAAGCTGGTACCTCAGTCCATGCTGTCACTTTGAATGTACATGCTGCACCACATGAAAACGAATGCAACGGTTTTGGGAGAGCACCAATTATTCAAAATCATTGAACATTCTCATTTGTCAGAGAATTAAATACTTATCTTATTTTGTGAGAGAGAGAAAAACAATTTTAGTTGGTTTTTTTTCCCTCCCACCTCACTCAAGAACACTTCTTTCTGGTTGTGTTTTTCACTAATATTTTTAAAAAGAGAAGGGTCAGGGAGTATTGACAAGTCATTTATGGACATTAGGAGTGACCTTGTAATTTGTATACTGCAGAGGATCATTTTTTGTAGGAGGACAATTTCAGATTAAAACCGTATTTTTGATACAGGAACAAGTGATTACACTACTTGACTGATCACAAAGAGTATACTAATGGCTGACAAGCATGGTACAATTAATGATTTTATATTTGTAATGTAATAAGGACATATGCTGTTATCAGAACACCGCTTTAGACTACATTTTAAAAGCCATACAGAGGGGAATTTACTGTTCATTCTGTCCCCCAGCAAAAACCAACAATTGATCTTAACCCTTTTAAAAGCTGTTTTTTTATATTTAGGACACGGTAACAGAAAGAGCCTGGAAAAACAACTATCTTCATAAGCAAAATACATAGCAATTTTATTTTCCTCCTATGAGGATAAATTAATTACCTTTATATTGAGTCTAAATGCGCTGATTTCCCCTACCATTCCATTCAGTTTTGCTTTAAACCAAAGTCCTTTTTTTATTCTTAAAGTCTCTTTAAATAAACATATTGATTCTCTGGCTGCAATGGAACTGACATTTTTAGAAAGTGTCACAAAGACTTTCAGGCTTGCATTGATTGGGTTTTGAATGGACAGCCACCGTCAATTATTTCTGGTTGATTTATTTATGATTCCCCAGAAAGAGAGAACTATGTATCTCAGATCGGTCTGACACACACACGTAGTGGCTGTGCTTGAGACTGATTTTGGTACCTAAAGAGAATACAGAAACACAACCAAAAATTCTGTCCCAATTACAATATATCAAACCATTTCCTACATGCTGTATCCCTATTATTTTGGATTAAGGGACAGGAGGAGAGTTAAATTTGCTGCAGTCTGTTATTATTTTATGATGAAGTGTAAACTAAAAGACTTTTGAGATCTCTCCCAAGTTCATTTCTATCATACTTTCATTATGTCCCTTGCAGTGGCAGGATAATTGGCATCAGAGGTTGTACAGCTATGGAAAGAGAGACTCCAGTTTCCTCTTACTCACTGTCCAGTTTTAACTGGATACAACAAAGAGGTGGATAAACAGGCAAAGGGTCCAGGAGAGAAGTGGAGAACAAGGTGGCAAATATAATATGCAAGTTTTGCATTATAGCCAAAGGTGACATGGAGAGAAGGCAGACATTCATAGAAACACGGAAGCTGTAAGGAGGGAGCTAAAGAAGATGGTGGTGTGTGGTGACACATGTAGGGTATCATAGGCATATGAGCAAAGATATTGGAGGGGGACAGCTGGTACGGAAACTTTACAAATGCTGGCAGAGTGCAGGTAGTAATCAGTTCTCTATTATTTAACATAAGATCTGAAAATTCAAATACTGACGTTTGAGAAACAGGCAGCAGTTGCTCATTTGCATAAGTTTTGTTAGTAGCACTTGTCACTCTGTGACTAGGAGATAAGGGCAGATAGAATTCAAGAGACGCAGACATGAAGTGATATATATGGGTGAGATCCTACTTTTCAAAGTCCTCATGAAACAATCCTAGCTTTACACATCCAGAGATGGGCTCTGAGCCAACTTTTATCATTCTGGGATGAGATCTTGGAGCTATGGTAGAGAGATCTACGGAAATACCAGTTCTAGGATTAAAAAAAAAAAAAAAAAAAAGTCGACATCACTAAGGCATTGTATGAAACCATCATAGTTAAACATCTGCTACGTTCTGTGCTGTTCTGGTCTCCCCATCTCGAAAAGGCTGCAGTAAAACTGGAGAACATTCAGAAAAGGACAAGGGTGATCAAACGATTGAAGCGGCTTTCATCCAAAGAATGATGAAACAGACCGGAAAAAATACAGCTCACTGAGGACACTAGAGATCTACAAATCCAGGGTGGCATGGAGAAGAAATTGCTGAGAAACTCTCCACTGCCTCTTCCAAAACACTGCCAACAGAGTGTCAAACTGAAACTACCAGGAGGCTGCCTCAAAACACACTGAGGAGTATAGTGTGAGATGTGTATTTAAGCCGTGAAACTCCTTGCTGCAAATGTCACGGATGCTAAAAGCTTCCATAGGTTCAAAGGTGACTATGCAAATTCACAGGAATAAGGAATCTATCAAATTGTAAATTGTAAAATTCAAAGACAGAACCTTTGACTCAGGAAGCCCTTCAGCCTTAAAACGCTGGATGCCAAGAGTGTATTGTAGGAAGACTCACTACGAATCTGTCATGCTGCTACATTAATCTCTACGTATCTGCTAACGGCCACCATCACAGACAGAATGCTGGGCTAAATGGGCCTTTGATGAGACCCAGCGTGGACATTCATGTGTTTTTCTAATATGTTCCTGTGACATTTGGAGCTATATGAGTAAGCTGCCTCATCTGATGCAACGATATGCAGTGAAGCCCCGAATTAGCTGTTAGTATGCCCCTGCCAGCTATGCCTGTCTTGCAGTTAAGAACTTTTGTCAGTACAAGCCATAAGGCTTAGGGGAAATAAGAAAACAACAAACAGATTTATGCTTACAAACCCCTCAATGTTCTATTTCATTAGACATCCTTTTGCCTAAATACCTTATTTTGTTTATATAAGCTACTTTGGTAAAATACATATTTTACCAGTACAAGTTGTGTCTTCATCAAAGTCCTGTGATTAGGACTTTGTGGCAGAAAGGCCTAAACTGTTGAAAAATATTTTACTCCATTCTTTCCCCCTGTGTGCAGGAGCACAGTCACAAAAAAAAAAAAGCCCAACCGCTCACTGAACTGCATTTTTAGGAGATTACATACATGCTTTATCTCATGCACCTAAACCAGACATCACCAGGTTCAAGGCCATATAAACATTCTGATAACCCCGCACCCTTGGGAATCTTCAGCAGCCCTAGAAGTTCACCAGGGCATTGATAAGTAAGCATGCCTAATTTTTCAAGGTATCAAGTGTCAGTCAAATGGTTTGTAAAAAATACTCTAATTATATACCAGGCAAAAATAGGACAAGAGAGCTTGACCTATATCCTGGGAACAATATATCCAAAATGTCACAGAAACTACAGAAGATATAGTAGCAGGATTCGCATATGATTCTTTCTGTTCTATCATACTTAACAATGAATAAGCACTTGGGTGGTAGGAATCCAAAGGGAAAGGAGTCTGTGTAACGCAGATGATGGGGAACAGATTCAGTTATCTTCTTTTCCTGAGTTTTTGGATAAAGGGCACCCCTATTTCAGTCTTTTGCCAGGATAAGGAATCAAGGAAGGATCATTTTTCATAGATGTATCTACTTGCGTAACTTCTCATATAAATGCACAGTCCAGATCACCTTCTTCAGTTTTATTCATTCTTGCCACACATGTATTCCCCTAGCTCCTGTTATTATGGTTATCACTGAGATGGCACTGGTATTCCAAACACCTATTTCCAATGGCTGATAACTTTCTGAATCAATTTTCTTTGAGCTAGAATTTCTCACGATTGTTGTCAGCCTGAGGGTGGGTGTTCATATGCGAAGGTCTGAATAAAATCCATTTAATAATTTTTATGAGGATAAAATTTTTAAATAAACATAAGTGCATTTTCTGTGTTCAGTAAATTGTTTGTACTTTAATGGAAACTAAACTAAAAAATAAACCTAATGTAACATTCTGTGATTTTAGTTGCATGAAACTCCTTTGCTGACCCTAATTCTTCCTCTGTGGTTTGCGACTGCTAAATAGGTGATATAATTAGCAATATTTCTATGTTCTAGGTCTTTTAAAAGTTATGCCTGAAGAAAAAATGAAATAAATTTAAATAGTACAGTAGCATGCAAATCAAAATTAAAAAAATGTGGGATCAAAAAAAAAATTTGAATTCTGCAGTGATGGAGTTGCTGTTGCAACTGCATATCAGACATAATCAGTCAAGCTTCATTCCAATTATAACATTAGGCTGATATACTTAGGGTTGTGTCCAGGGCAAATCCATATACTTTAAAAAAATATAAATCAGTAAGATGTTGCGTAATGCTCTAGATGGGGTAGAAGAGCAGGAGCTCAACTCCCTTTTCAGGTGGAACAGTGGTCCAGAGCCAGCACTTGGACAAATATTGACCTGCAAGAAATCTAAACTAGGCGGGTCTTAAATCTTAAAAATAAAATCTGAATACAAGTGATTCTAAAATACCATCTCAGACAATGATTCTCCCTTTCTCCCGCCAATCCAGAAGACTATTCATTCTTTCACACTTTTAACTTTTCTATAACTATGGGTAAAAAGTGTTTCTTTGTTACTAGGCAAATGCATGACCATATGCAATAAAAAGTCTTTTTAGAAACTTTCTGAGGGGTGGAGCAGAATAAATCCTCTGGGTTACTTATGAACAAAGTTTCAAGACACTAAATGTCTAGTGAAGACTGACACTTTTACAACCCCAGTTCGTTGTATCTTCGTAGACACATATTATGTATTTTTTCTTTTATGTATTTATGTAGTGAGACACCAAGCTGTAAATACTGTAGCATTTGCTTATAGAACAAACGGAAGCTTTCTTAAAAAACTGTTGTCTTCTTGCTTGGAAATTTGGCAAATCCAGTCTTTGCCAGGCACTCTTGACCACATGTGTGGCCATAAGATGCTGTATTAGTTTGCTTAGCTTTTTAAAGATATGTCTATAAAGCACAGAAGAAAAAAAGTACCTATAAATTCTGCATGAAACAACTCCATATCTAAAGCATCATCATTGCTCATGGCATTCAGAACAGCTCATAAATAAAAATTTCCCTGCCCCCGTTTTAAATCCCATCACTTACAGTATTATAAATGTCTTGGACATCACATGAGATCGATAAAGTATAAAAAGTAAAAATAAAAATCAGCAAAATGGAAAAGGATGTAATCCTGAGAAAGAAAAAAGATAGAAAAGATACAAGCTCACAGTTTTCAATAATGTGTCCTACTTTTAATGCAAGCAGTTCTCACCTGAGTGTGTGAAGGTGGTAAGCCTTTTCGGCCATATACGCCAATCAGTGCATCTTTCTGAAGGGATATATTGAATTTTAGAAATTGTGGCTGATCAATGAAGAGTTGTGATCTCCAGAAAATCCCAGGAGGAACTTCTTGTATCGCTCTTCGGCCTATATCAAGTTCTCCAGAATCTATAGTGTTGTTTTCTTGTGCAAATCCCCCTAATTTTCCTGACAGGTTAGAATAATAAGAGATCAAAAATTAGCATTCCTTTCTTGCTTTCAATCATCCTTCATATAAACCATCAAATATTTGGAATCACCTCAGATAAAACGTTGCCTGACAATCCTTCTGAATATAAGATCCCAGGGAATTCACTGAATTGGAAATAGAAAGGCAAAGATACCAGAAATACCTACCAAGTAAAAATACTGTAACTTCCCTAAGCGCTAGCATTACGGAAACTGTTTTAGGATCTACAGTAAACTATCCATTTTTTCCCCCAAGTATTTTAACAGGGTTTTCCAGCATAAACTCTCACACTAAAAAAATTTAAGGTAAAGGGAAATGCAGCATACAGATTTTAAGAATAATAGATACATAAACATAAGCAGTCAAAAGAACTAATATACGGTCTTTCCTACATTAAATATCAAAGCATTGATACACTACCACCAATGTCTACAGCTCTGATTTCCTATTTTTTGTTTTTGCATTCCCCAAAAAGAAAGGCAATGTTTCTTGCTCCATTGTACCTACATCCTTATGCATTAGCTCCCCATAATGCCTACATCCTCTGCACTCCCTAGCCTCAGCTCCAAGCTTGTTATCACCTTGTCCACACTGTCTCCTGAATAAAACGTATAATAGCATGTCAAAGTCTGGTACTTTCACTGTTTTCTATATAATGAATATTTATTTATCCTGCAGGCCAATTACTAGGAATAAGAGTATACCACTGAAGGGCATTAACTATTTTTCTCTATAAAGCATTTGTGCAACTATCAGTTAGCCTTAGGAGGCCAGTGATGATGGCTTGGAAATGTCCAGAAGAAGCAAAGAAGATGCTAACATGCAAAAGACACATGATGTCAAACGCTAACACCAAAAAACTGGACTACTGGTTGTGGCATTAAGAAAGAAGAAAATAAGTCATAAACTTCAGATACTCTCAACAAACTTTTTCTTCAAATGGATAAGTCCAGGCAACAGAGACCGAATCTACACTGCAGCTCGAGTACAGAACAGTATCATCCAATCTGCAAGGCTCTGTGCCATCCTGGTGAAGCACCATCAAATAAATGAAAGAGGTAAAACTGTTCCAGCCCAAGCTGATGACCCTGCAAGGCACTGGGCCGGACGCCATAGACAGCACAGGTCTGTGATAGCTCTGAGATCTCCACATTGCCCCTGGTTGTACCGCACAGGCACATGCTACAACTGGCAAAGATTACAAACCTTTCTCAAAGCTCATCAGCAAACGAATTGTGGTTTAGTTGTGGTAGTGTCTTCTACCTGCCAGATTCATAGGAAACAGAACTACTAAGACTGATGCACTGAAGAAATGGTTTGCACAAACCGTCACCACCCAGCTTTAAAATCTGGGATGGTTTAGATGACTTTGCATCAAGACTGTTTGAGGCCAAAGACTCAGATCTGATGTTCAGGCACTAACTCCATGCTGTGTGGCTGGACACAGGCAGTCTTGGAAGCTGGTGCCAGGGTCAAAGCCTACTTCAATCCGATGGAATCAGCGCTGTCAAATGTAGATTAAGATGCAAAGATGTGTGTAAGAACTTGCTTACCAACAGATGTCAACTCTGGAGTAAGCAAGTAATGCCACATTTAAGCAGCTGGCATATCAAGGTGAGCCCCGAGTGAAGCAATATAAAGAAAAATGGAACTGTAGTTACAATCTTACTGTCCGCTGTGTTTTTACCAATTTATACTCTTTTTTTTCAGCAGCTCGTCTATTATAAAGACTGAAATAAACCCATCTGAATGTGATAAGCATGTTCAAGTGATGCTGACTTATTTGCGTACAAGTGTTCTGAAGAACTGAAAATGCTCTGTTGCTGCCCTGTCTTTTATGTTCAAATTCTACATTATTCATCATTGGATGGAACAAACTGACACAACCTTTTTGCAAACATTTAGACTTTAAAAAACTAGATTGAAATCTGAAATGCCAGGTGAGGTCACAGATTGATCCTCGCCACTTTTTGTGCATCCAAGATGAACAGAGACCACTGCTGAATTAAACAGGTACAGAAGCACTACTGAGAGGCCTTGAGTAGGGGCTTATATCATCATCAGAGCTGTGCCACAACGGTGTTGCAGTCACTGAAAATGTCTCCCTTACAGGATCATCATATTGATCAGTGTTCTGCTGAGAAGAGACAGTGAAATATCTGATCTTGGAGAAACCATTTTTTTACACTTTTCAGGATGAGTCTGATGCTTTTCTAACTTTGGACTTAACCTTTCACAATATTCATATGTTATTCTAGAAGACGGATCTGTGTTCACTGTTTCAGTTCATTTAAGCATTTGTTTCTTACCACTTCCTTCAGATTTAAGCATGTTGTGTTGTATAAATTCACACACTGATGACTGGTAATCACTAAACAATAAACACTTGTTTGCAGTATTGATCTGCAGCTTCATCTACTTCTACATCTGAAATGAAAAACAACTACCTCTTACAACTGAAAAGATGAACTAGACAGCCTGAGCAGGTGCACTTTATCAAACATTTTGACCAACTTGCCAGGAGCGCCTACTACTGGGCTTCAACACTTATCCTTAGCAGATAATGATCCTACAGACTCCTATTTTCTTCACCAAAAAAAAGGTAGTTTTACTCTGTAGCCACATATCCCTTCAATGCCACACCATCTCTCTCAAAATCGTCACTAGTTGTTTGTCCTCCTAAGAATAGGGTGTTAATTATTCTTTGTTCCCTGTTGTATCTCAATGGGCTTAAAAAAAAATCTTAGTAGTGTCATCATTTCCTTTTCACTTTCTAAACAGTAACAGTTCTTACACACAGCTTTAAATCAAAATATGAAATGTCACGTTCATTCACACAATTCCACAATGACATAACAGTCCAAATAAGAAACCAAATTTTAAAATACCTAGCCTCCTGAATATATTCTCTTTTACCACACTTCTCCTCTACCCCCAAAATTTCTTCTTTCACAGACCCTCCCCAAAAGACAATAATACAAATACACGTAAATATTTATAGGTAAATAATATTTATATCATGATTTGTACTTATATTGCTAGATATACTATTATTTAATTTACAAAGTACATTAATTTGCTGTATCACATACTATCTAATATATACAATCATTATATGAGGCATTTGTGATACCGATAGTCCAATGCATTATGGCTAACTAATAGGTAAAATATTTGTTATATTTAGTATTTGTAAATTGTATTTCGACTGTCTGAGGTATAGGATGGACAAAATCCTGAGGTCAACAAATATTTAAAGCAATAAACAATATTTAATTATTATACAAGAAAAATAATTCAGAAATATCATTAAAATGACATGAAGCCAAACTCCCTCTCCTTCTTTGCAAACATTCTACAGATTAAAACACAAGATATACTGTGAATAATTGAGTATCTAAACACATAATAAAAATGAATGCACAACAAAAACACAAAAATGCTCAACAATAATTGCTGTATAGTGTCACACATAATATCATTTTCCATCCTTCAAAGGCAGTACTAATTAGAATATTAGGTTGCGAGGCCGCATTTACAGTCAATAGCATGTTCTCCCATTCCATTGAATAACCTTGTATTGAGATCTTTTTCTGTGAGACATCTGCTGTATATCCTTCTGCAACAACCATTTCAAGAAATGAAATCAAAATCCTCCTTAAAAACATACCTTTTTAGAAAAAAACCCCAACATAACATCTAATTAAGAAGTTACTATAACTTCAATTAACATGAGATACTGTAAACAAATCAAAAAAGCTCAATGCATATCAGTTAAAACAAGTATAATGCATTTTAATGAGTATAATCTCAAAAAGTGCATCTAACTAAGCCAAAAGAAATACCCCTTTTCCCAGTCACTTTTTTCCTCTCTTGCATTTTTCAAAAATCTGCAATTAAGCATGTATTATTACAAGCTATTTCTGAATTGCACATAGATTTTATATGACATAAAATAAAGCCAGCAACATGTGAGATGTGACCAACTGCTAGAACACAATGGTTAAACAAGCTCTGTTCTTCAACCTTTCTTTTCTATGGCCTAGTTATAAAAACAGATAAAGCACTGATGCACCTGAAGTAAATGTTTGTATTTGATTAAGCATGGCTTACAAATTACTTTGGAGAACCTAAACTGAAATGGTCTATAAAATTCATCATATCCATAGAAAACACACATGCTTATTCCACTTTATACAGCTCTGAATCATGTCTGTCTAGATAAGCAGGTGATATGTTGCCGGCAGGTTACTGTTCATATAGAGAGAAGCACTGGGAGACAAAAAAAAAAAAAAATCCACAAAAGAAACAAACAAAAAACCTTTGGAAAAGGCTTGTTCAGAGATTCAAGCTTCACTTAACAAATGATTTGCATTTAAGGATGACTTAACATGCTTTTACTGTCAATTTATGACTAGCTATTTGTAGGTAAACCACAGCTGAACTTTCTTCAGAGGTCATAAGGATGCATTTTCAAGTTTAAGTTTTGCTAATTCATCTCACAAAGTACCTGTACTTCTGAATGGCAAATGAATACCTGGGATCTAGGACACAGTGGGCTATGATCTTCTGATCAAACCAGGCCCAGGATTATCCAAAGTTTAGACGAGAGAGAGCCAAGGAAAATGCCCGGCCCATACAACACTGGAAATTTCTCCCATCCAAATCAGAGTATCAGGGTATTACCAGGGGGCTAAAGAGAGGCAGTACTGAAAGTCGTACAGCTGTCCAAGTATCCAAAGCAAGGTTTTATTGATTCTTCCTTACAGTTTTCAGTAACTAGTATTTTTTTTATATATATATATAAAATATAACTAGTACATAGTACAGGAGCCCCCTCCTTAAATTTCACATCTAGTCATCACACTTTCCCTTCTGCTTAACTTTCCTTTAGTGGTTTAAAATGCATATTCTCTGGTCTGTCTGTTGTTTAGTATTGATGTATGCTGATAAATAACCACTTACCATATTCTGCAGAGGACAGCATTTTAACAGTGGATGGAATTAACCCTGTTCTCTTGTACAGTATTTAGGGACATAAGGAAGGAAAAATGAGATTTGATATATTTATTTCCTTTTATTTTTGAGGCAAAGTATATCAGCTTTTTATTTGTAAAAAATGTAAAAATTATCAAGGGAAAAAGAACAATTTATATTTATAAAATATTTACAAAAGTATGTATATACTTTATACGAAAAAGTATATTGGCTACTCAGGGCAGAAGACAGCGGGATGATGAGCATCAATATTCATTAGCCATACAGTAGCTTTTTGCTATTCATTCAAAACAAGTAAGAACACAGAAAGAGATAATGAATATCTAAGTGCATGAAAAAGGCAGTAGGGTAAAGGAAATGAAAAAACAAAAAGTCCTACTGGAGAAGTTTCATATGCTTACAAAGATGACAAAAAGAATGAACTGAGCTGTATCTTTTCTATAACTTGGAGCTGTGATAACTTGAAAAATTTTCAAGATGTCAACTGCTGGCAGAGGCTTCCTCCTCCTCAGTGGTAAGGAGGTCAGCTCTACCTTGTGAAAGGAAAAATGGATTTTTGTGTAATGAAGCAAACACCGCATTCATCAACCATTTAAATCAAGTCTTCCATTCAAAAACTATTGATTTTAAAGCCTCTGTTAGCCAAAAGTGCACAAGCTCTTAAATGTTTTGAGAATCTTAAAGGGCAACATGGAAAAAGGTCGATAAAAAATAATCCCTTTATGTGGTTTGTATTTTAAAAGTTCCTACAACAAAATTAATAAAGGTTGTGGTTTTTTTTTTTTGTTTTTTTTTTTTTTTTTTTTTTTTTTTTTTTACTTTATATAAAGTTTGGATGATTCAGACTCAGTATTACATGCTAGAGGCTTTGAGAAAACAAATGAACATATTATACATGACCTATTAAATTTCAGAGAGAAATTAAAAAAAAAAAGAAGAAAACATCATCATCTACAGAGAAAAACATAAGCCATTCCATAGTGAGGACATCATGCCACAGCAAGCTCCTTGATCATGAGTTGCCTTCTAAACACAGCTAAGAGAGAAGCTTTGAAAATACACAAAACCTCCCTGAAGCGCCTTTTCTGGCGCCAACTCTTCAGAAAAAGAGATTATGTCCCTCCTGTCACAGACAAGGCTTTTGTTTGAAAACTATCCAGAGCTCGTTGGGACTCCCAAAGATTGAATCTTGGTACCAGGCCCCCCTTATGAAATAGTGTGTCCTGTCACCTCAGGCTCCCTGGCTTTGTTGTGGCCATGCCTGCAGCACGAGACCCCAGCCACCCTAGCCCCTGCGGCAGGATGGTCTGAGCCAGCCTCAGCACCATCCTGTTACCTCTGAGGACCCCACAACAATCATTATGTTATCAAAGATTTTAGAGTAAGTGGGGGTTCTGCTTCTCTGGATGTGATGAGAGCCTTTCTATCCTCATCAAATATCACATGTAAATTCCCATGAGGAATTTTGGTTTACAGCCAGCTTTCCTAGTAAGATCAACATTATCGTCCAAGATTCATCACTCCCTTCACATGCTAGGTAGGAGGAATGGTGCGCTTTTTTCAATTCAAATAGAACTCCTGTTTAATATCTACATGTCTATTTAAAATTACTATTACTTACAAATGCTCTGTACTTCCATTAAATATAGAGTTTTGGAGGAAAAGTGTTGAAGTCTGGCGATCTAAATAAGAGACAAAGAAAGGAAACGCTCCGAAAGGAGAGAAATTGGTGCCTGTTTCACTTACCATTTTCTCCAGCAGGTACTGTTACAGGATGTGTTGGCACGGTATCAGAATTCACTTTTCCATTCTCAAATGTATCATTTTCAGTTTGCTGCAACTGCCAGTTGAGGCCAAACAGATGCATTGCTGGTGGTAAAGGATACAGGTTATTTGATGCTCTTAGCCACAATGACAAATTGCACAAATAATGGCTTTCCACGCTTTGCAGCGGAATAGCAACTCATACATTAAAAAATTAAATTACAGGAACAAGCATTCACAGACTAATAGTTCAACTTAGCAATGGCACTAAGCAATTACTACCACCGTCCTTTAATGATACAGTGCTTTTGGTGAACGCAGTTGACAGAAAGCTCACCAGTCTCATTTTCAGTCTTTTACCGGTCCCAAATCAATGTTCAAAAGGATAGGCAGTAATTATGTCCTTTTCTCTTTTTTCATTTTTGATCCTTCTGAAGAGGCAAATCATTTAAGTGAGCTCCTAAATGACCTACTAAAATAAATTATTTCACCAGCAGATGGATCTGTTCTGGTTAGCCAGAAAGCGAAAAGAAACAATGCAAGAGGAGAGGAAGGAGGGTGCTGTGGGTGTTGCAGGGCTAACCTAAGACATGTACACTCCTTTTCATGCTGTCACCAACGCCCTGCATAACCTCCAGTTAAGTGCCCATTCCCCACGCTAGTCTACAGAACGAGGCCAAGACCATTCAGCAGAGCTGGAGACACTGGGGCACTTTGCTCTGATGATAGTGCATAAGCTAGGTTTCTGAACTACTTAATTCCCCACAACCACGTTTATTAGAAAGGTGATACCGTGTTAAAAAGATTAGCTAAGCTAATTATGAAAGACAGAGTCAACCTTCCATGGTGTGAGGGGAAACTACTTAAGGAACCTTCATATCACCAGGGATTAATGAATGAACCCCCCGTCTAAACTTTTAGAGCAAAAATATGGTGGAGGGGGAAAAAATCACCTTAATGCTATACTGTGATACACATAACATATGCAATTTCTTGCTCTCTGTGGCATTATTTCCTTCTCTTCCAATGACTCTATGATACCACCAAAATTAATTTTATTGTAATTACTCTAATTTGCGTTTGGTATAACATGGGTTTGCTCATTCTACGACAGCAGTTATCGCTAAAGCTAAAATAGTCTTTCAATGCTACTGGGGAATAACAATACACTGAAAAAAATTTGTAATAATATATTTTAACTACTAGTGAAAAATATAAGGAAGACAATTCACTGTATCTTGTTACTTCTGCTCCTTCTGTCTCTGAAACAGATCACTGCTATAGTCAATGCTATTGATTTATTCATTCCTTCTATCCAAATGACAAACAATTCTTCATCCCTTTTGGTTTCAACTCTGATCTTTCAATCTCTCTGTATTGACCATAGCAACCCTTACTTAAGACGAACAGGCATCAGTGGAAGTTTAGTCAGGGAGACAGTGAACACCGCAGAATTAAGACCCTCTCTGCCAGGTCTTTGCCTTAAACCCCCCTCCCCTTACCCTCAACAAACCAAAAACCAGGATGGAACCAAAGACCTGTTACTGAATGTTTCAAAGACTGAAATCCTCACTATAGATGACATATTCTCTTTGTTCCAAGTCTCTGACTCCACTATTACTCTTATTTCTCAGACCTTAAATTGCCTGTCAAAGTCTGATAACGTAGAACGTTCCTTGACCCTAAAACCTTATTTCTTTTTTCTCCTCTCATCTCTTGTTAAACCATAAATCCGACCACCGCCTTTTTTGGCACATCACTAGAATTAGCCATTCTTATTTTGGCCCTACCTCAGCTGAAATCCTTATTTATGTATTAATCATCTGATGATTGTATCTATTTTAATATATTTCATCAAAATCCCTAGGGTCAAACTCTACTATCTGTTATACTAGTTCACTTCACTGGCAGCAACGAAAGACTGCAAATAGCTAAATATTTCATGATTCAAACCCAGTACATTTCTTGTCTTCTGTCTGGGGGTCTAAATCACCTCTCCTAACTTTGCTGGCTTCTTACCACTTTTAATACTCTTCAGAAAAAAAAAAAAGAAGAAAGTGACATTCATTTTGTGACTCTAGAAGTGCATCCCTTCCAAACACAGGAGCTTAGAACATCATTAACAGCTCTGTCTGGTGGTGCTATGTAGATGCCCTATGGCTCTTCATGCTCCACTGGGAGATCAAAGAGGAATCTCCGACATGACCTTCCAGCCATTCCCTCATAATTCAAAACAGCTGGAATTTGAAGTCTTCAAAGGCAAGGACTGTGGGATGTATATTGATTACATCTCAAAGAACCATAGTTACTATAAGGTAAGTGACAATTACCTCTTCTTTGTGTTTGTACTGATGTGAGTCCCACTGTAGTTCACTGTCAAAGATGGTGGGTAATAGTTGTATCCCTCAAAAATACTATTGCTCTCTCAACTTTGACACTGAACTAGCACCAAGTTCAATAAACAATGTTTAATAAAAATGAACAGATGGATACATGCAGCTGTTTCACAGATTGTGAATATCAGAATATTTTTGAAGCAGACGAAAAACGTTGCTTGACAACTCCAATGACAACCCAAAACTTACGGTGTGTACTAATACACTAAATAATTCAACTATGTAATCCCTCTGAGACAGCACTATGGAATTTAGAGAATTCTCCTTTGACTATAAACATATGGGAACAACATGAAAGAATTAGGCTTGTTGATACAGGATCAAAATACAAGGCATGGGGAACTTTAAGAACATGGATAGATTGGCTGATTAAGACAAATTCAGGCGCTATTTTGTCGCTTAAGATTGGTCTCTTCTCAGCCAGCCATCTATATAAAAGCAAACTTCAAGCCCTTATCAGTGTTACAAGGACAGTGAGGCACCTGTTAAAAATTCTTGATGCCCCCATGAATCTGATAAGCAGCACCTGGTACTGGTAACGGCACACTGACAGCACCCCTCAGCAGCAGGGGGGTCCGAGACCTTCAAGTCAAATGTTATGAACTAGTTCTGAATTTCCAGAGGGGGAATGATGCAGGCAGACTGCAGTGGTGTATATGTTTGTTTGATTTCCTCAGATCTAGAAAAGGATGAAGACTTTCTTCCACCTTTGGGATGGGGATGTAAGAGTTCAGTCCCCTTCTCTGTTTCTATTATGTTCAGAGAAATGGTAGGTTTACTTCTTTCTATAAAGAATTTTATATATGAAGCAAAATTAAAGCAAAACCATATAAACCAAAATATATTTCTCTATTCTCAGCTACTATTTTAGTCCCAAATCTAATGTAAAGCAGTTTCCTGATTTTTGGATTGGATACTGCCTGTCAGTTCTGGTTTATTCCCATGCAATTTGGCATTTATTTGGTGTTAAGACAATGACAATGAAGACAAGAGATCCTTCCTAGAGTAACTAGTTCTGAGTCTGCCAAATCTATGAGTGTACTGACACTGGAACAACTTTCAATACTGGCATATCTTTGATGGCAGCAAGGACTTGTCTGAGAATGCCAGATGCCTCTAACCAGAAGGCACACAGCTTGTGACGGTTGTGGTCATGGACCACAACAACTCAATCCAAATAACCCACAGCTGCAAGCATGGATGAACCCTCAGGGGATGGGAGAAAAGATGGGTTGTCACAATTCCAAATGTGCCCACAAACCCTAACAAAAGCCTCCTTTTACTTGTATCAAGACTGGGATGATTGGTCCCATCGTGGAACAGGATGACGTTTTAAGCAGAGAAACAGATGATGATATCCTCTGCCTATTCTGCTGTTTCAGTCCCCATCTCTATTCTGCAAAGTAATCTCTAGCTACTAACAGATCTCTTCACTTGCTGGAGTTATGACAGCATTTTACCTTGGGACTGACAGAGTTGTTTAAGATGGTATTTGTACTGCTACCGGCCAAATGATCAGCATTACGGCCAGCTTTTAGAGTGCAGTGACAGTTTAAATGGTGAGGACTCCATTCCCTCTAACAGAGTGGAAAGGAGAGGCATCAGAGAGGAAAAAGTCCTGTAGGATCTGTGCTGCTCGTGGCATGAACACCACCACTGTCTGGGTGGTGCTGGTGGATATGGCTGAATTCTCCAGAACAAATCTCAAACATACAAGCAGCAACCAAACTAACAGTTGGGCTTTTGTCCCCTCCCTTTATATTTCTGCAAAGCAGAACATGCCAAATGGACTGGGATATTCAAAAGATTCGGAGCTCAGATTAAAGGAGCGCATTTATACCTACAGTAGCATTGATATTAACACAAAAATGCTATCTTTTGTTACAGGCTATCAGGTAATCTTACCATCTGTAACCACCTTAAACTGCTTTTTCAAGCTTGGTTGATCTTACCTTTCACTCTGTAATTGAGGTCTAGTTATTTTGGTTTGTAATCAGTCTACAAGGCCTTCATTTCCACTCAATAATTAAAATAGCAACTAAGAATACATTTCACAGCAAACACTTGGAAAAAATCTCATGACTAGTTTACACTGTGTAAAAAACTTTACACTAATCTGCTTCAGGAAGAAGTTGCTTCTATCAGGCCCTTTCATTCTTTTAATGTTGCCGGCCCATTTGTCTTGCATGCTCCTTTCTCAAGCTAGTATTGCTGTGCTATATGCATTCTCTTTACAAGGAACTTGCTCTTGAGCGAACACACTGTATTATCACTTCAAAACCCTCCTCGAGACTTTCTTCAGCAAGCCAAAAAGAAATCAGTCCCTTTATTAGTAGGTGGTAAGAGAGACGGATAATTTATGTAACTATGTGGCAGAACTAGAACTGTGAGAGCTGACAACTACCTCCTGCATTTGACTGGGGAGGGCTTTCCCTTCACTGCCTTGCTCACTGGCTCAAAGCTTTCTTCTGCCAAAGTTATCAGAAGCACAAAAAAAGAATTGTAACAGAAAACCAATTTACGTAGCTGTTTCTCCATTTATCAAAAACTGGGCTTGTCTGGATTTTTTTTTTTTTCTCCTCATACACTTGAATGGTAAGAGGATAGGGACAGCTAGTTGATAAAGAAATTAGACAGGTGTTAGCATCCTCCAGTATCCAGGATGTAGCTCTGAACAGAAAACAAAGTTTGGACACAGATGTGAGTATACATACAATGTTGGGGTTTATGATTGCTATCAGAAAGAATATTTTTTTTTCTTTGTAGGAAAGAGTAGCAATATGCAGTAAAAAGCAGAGAAATGTATTTATTGTTCTGGTCAAAATTCAAGGGTGTCTCTATTGTAACTCACCAGGATCAACAACATCTTTTTTTAAAGTACTGTAAGTGACGAATAGGCTCATAGGAAAAACAAAGGGCATAGCAAACACCCTATGAGCTGTGCAAGTGAAAGCATTAAAGATGCAGGTGATAAGGACGAACAAGCAAAACCATATGCATATAAGCAGAGGCTTTATTCACAGAACTAGCCTTACAGTAACTGGAGAGGTAACTGAAGTTTGAGTCTGAAGCCTCTGAAGTACTGGTCAGAAGTGCCAAAAATTCAACAGCTTCTATTTTGAATTTGGTAAACTTGTTTTTTGCAGTGAAAGAATTCTAAAGGTTACACTGCATTTCAGGGGAACAAGAATTCACAGATAGGAGGATTCTTTTAAGTAGAAAGAAGCAGAAACAGAGTTGCCTGAATTGGGAAATGGACTTCCAATGTTCCTCCAGCTCTTCTTAGAATAACAACAGATGAAAAATTAACACTAGACAGCAGAAAGAAAAAACACCGGCTATCTCTAAGTAGCAAGCATCTCCCCAGGACCTCTAGAGATAAGGCCTATGGCATATGTTCTATAAACATAAAGAACTCGACACTGTGGGGAAAGTTGGCAAGAAGAACTGAACGATGTTGGCGACTCTCCTTCCCTTCTCCCATGCGTTTTACAAGGTATGGTAATCAAGTCTTAATATTCATGAAGCTGTGCTTGAAGATGAGCTGCTTGCTAAGATATTGAACTCATCTTCCAGGACTGCTACTGCTACATATTTCTGGGTGCTGGTGCTTTCAAACCATGATTTACAAAGTTGCTTCCCTAGAATTAATAGAATAATATATATGCACACTTGCACATAAGGAAAAGTGCATATCATTTATACTTAAAGCAATGCAAAAAGATTATAATTTAAACTAAGCAAATTGCAATTATTGCTCAATCTTGTTGAGGGATTATCTTCTAGTTCATCTCCCTGTTGGCAATACATTTTCAAATGAAATATTTGAACATTGAAGTGGTTTTTAAAATTATCTCCCATATATTTTTCTTGCAGCTATAATTAGAATCTAAACCTATTTTATTCTGAAGGACCTGGAGTGGACCAGAAGATGTGCAAATCAGCTGTCAGTGATTTGCATTCATTTGCTTGTTTCTAAGATAATAGGATGCCTTGGATGTTGCTGCAGATCAAATAATGAATTAAAAATAGTTAATTAAAATTTTAAATAAAGTGAATTAAAAGTTACAAAGACAAGTTCTTTATTTATTACTGTTTTCCTCAAATCAACAAAAAGTCTGTTATTCTAAATTTAAAATAACTTAAGAGTACATGTACATGCTTTTGAGCACTTTCAAAAGGTCTGCCACCAGAAGCATAATGTAGAAGTTTCTGAACCTATATTCTGAATGTAAAACATTTCCATATAGCATTATATGAAAAACTTAGCGATACCTATCAAGATCAATACAGTAACTGAAAAAGTGTGGTCTCTCTCCTTTTATCCTGAACTGTTGAATGGGCCCATTGATTTTACTGTTTCACCTGCACTACATCACTGCAAAAAAAATCCAGCCTTTATACTCTACTCCTCATTTTCTCTCGGAACCTTTTAACAAAGAATTTGCAAAACACTTCACAGAAAATTGCCTAGAAAAAATATAGCAACAAAGATATATCAGCTATCTACTATGGATAAACTTACTTTCTTTGACCACTAATCAAAGATGATTCTATGCCATTTTAAAGTATTGTTGCATTTGAACTGTTAAGAAAGATGTGTGGTAGTCTCGATGTAACTATTTTTACTACATTCACCCAAAAATCGAACACTTATTCCTCTGAAAACTTGTATGGCTAGATGTCTCATTTTAGTTGTCAAGCCAGCGACTTTTATATAACAATGGTCTAATTCTGTCAACAGCATTATGTGAGGCACATTCAAAGCTTAGGGGAGAATCCAGATTTCTTAAAACAGAAACAGAGATCATTACTCAGTAGCCTCTTATTTAAATAAGATGTATCTGTTATGTCTTGTTTCAGATTTAGTATTATCCTGGGCTTTCTCCTGAACATAGCTTATTTTTTTCAGATAATGTTGTTCACAGTTAACAAGATGGTGAAAAATCATTACAGGTACAGAAATGATGGGGAAGTGCATATTAGATTGCCGACTCCTTTGAGACGAGGGTTGTTTTGTCTCTTTTCGTTCATACAAAGGCATGAAAAACATTCCATAAATTTTGGGTTTCTATCTAATAAAGTCATAATCAATGATTTTGTTGTCAAGTATCGTGGGGGAGAAAAAAAATTTCCCCTGATTTACGCTTTTCAAGACTGGGTTAAGACTGCAGGATAATTACTTCTCTGTATTCCTTCAGGCATTTCTTTACTCTCCTCCTTCTCAATCTTTAACTCCTTCCCTCTCCTCCCTTAAACTTGCTTTCTGGAAAGCAGCTGAGGCTCAGGTTTGTGCTTATCTATTTTAGTTTTTTTCCACAACTCCAACAGAAGTCTTGCTCAGGGCGACATCCTTTAGATCACAGCCCTCATAAAACAGAAGTGTTAAGAAAAGCAATGCCGATGTAGTGTCTCAAAATTCACTGGAAACATCTTTCTGAGGCAAGAGCATCAATGAATGGGTCCAACCATTTTTATAGTTCAAAAGCCTTATTTATTACAAAGAAAACCCTCAAAACCCAAACCCAACAAAAAACCACAAATCTCTTGAGGGATATCATAACAATGAAATGGCACTATATGATCATGCATAACCTATTTGCATGTTGATGGCATAAAGAAGTGCAGGCTGATGAAAAGATTTAAGAACCAAAGGAAAAAGGAACAGGGGCCAATTAACGTGATGTTCAAAGGACGCACCGAGCTGGGATTTTATAGTATATAGTGAAATACTTGTGTTGCATATTTCCATCTCATGACTGGCTAAAAAAGATCAAAGCTTTTTTTATTCCATATTAAGAATGACAGAATATTACAGCAAACATGCAATAAGGAGAAATGTAATAAGCTTTAATAAAAGATCATAATAAGGTTTGATAAGAACTTTTGGAATGTCACCAAATCTGGAATGTAAGATGAAAGCATCTGCATGTAGAGATTGTAGTGTGTTATTTGGAACCCCACAGAGCTAAACTGTGATTAGAACTACATATTTTTCCATAAATTAGCTTTTGTTTTGAATTTCCTGCTGAGATCACATGCAAGTTGATTGAATGTGCAAGACAATATATAGGTTTTCTAATCCTTTGCTGTTTGTTAGGCTTCATGATATCACGATTACAGTGGTCCACTTGTAGATCAAAGGTACGTGATTGAGGCCAAAACAAAATAACCTATAACCTCTTTACAAAACTTCTTCATGGTGATTTAGATCTATCCATGATAATTACCACTTACCTGCCTGAACTCTGCAATTATGTAGACGCATAAACCAACCACTACATGCAGATCAACTCGCAAAACCACAGTTTCCACTTAAATCCATATTTAAAAACAGAATGGACATGCTGAGTTCACCATCAAAGAGGCCTTTTTACACAACTCTACCTTACCTCAACACCTCCAATATAAACTTGTAAGCCATTCGCTATCTGCACAAGCAACCTTGTGCAAATCCTTGGTTCAAAAAACCAAGGTTTAAGTCAGCTCAGTGATTGCAGTCATCCCCCTGCTGAACCTCTCCACCACCCTTTGTTTCAGCTCTGTTCCTCACAGGGACATGGTTCCTCACTACATGACCAGGAATCACGACTGCCTAAGCAGCTGTGTGTCTGGGCCAGAGACACACAGGAGGGACTGGCTACTAGATGGAGCATCCTTTATTATATAGTCATTAATGTGTTTTATTAATTGGAATAACACACTATGTTCCTCCAGAGGCCTCACTAAAGTGAGACGTGGCTTTTATGAAACTGTTCCTGTGGCAAAGATATACTGTAGGTACATAAAAAATACTACTAATAAAAAGCAAACAGAAAAAAATAATTTATCATATATGATATATGAAAGGAAACTATGACATAAAGACAACCTTACTGTCAATTGTTTGTAAGGCCAGTGATTTGTTGCTTGCAAGCCAGTTTGTAAGCCACTTTGTATTTTTTTAAGTGTTATGTAAGCCTTGGGAAAAACAAGTTAGGATTACAGTTTCACATTGATTTTTTTCCCCCTTAAAATAAAATCAGCCACGACACTGGACTATAAGATCTTACAGGTGATATTAAGACTAGGCAGTCTTAGCTTTAAAGTAGTACTCACTTATAAAATTGATGGAGAAAACCAACTACGCCTTTTACTGCGTGAAAAGATATTGGATCAGTAATAAGGACGTGTTTTAAAATTATCCTCTAGCTTTGGCTCCAGCTGAATTGAAATAACAAGAAGGTTGTATCTCTCCTTTTCAAACATGTGGATACCTGCATATCATTACCTCTACTTGAGATTACTAACAGGAAAGAGACAGAAAAGAAGCTGCTGGAGACCAAAACCTGGCAAATAAGTTGAAAACATAAAGAACTATTCCTTGGCACTGTGAAAAGGTTTGGAGCAAGTCAAATGAGGTCCCACTGTCCAGCAAAAATGCCTCAATAAAAACCGGTGTGAAACTTGGCATTTCAAAGATGAAAGAGAAGATCAAACAATGGACGAGTTTGGAGCTTTCACAAGTGAAGATAAATTTATTGTACCCACTTATTGTGTTACACCTTGTGAAACTCATGTAAATCAATGGTTAGCAAAGGGTGTTAACTCTATGCAGCTGGCTGTTCTTCTAGAGTTTTTAATGAGTATTACTGAAATAAAAAGACTACTCTTCCTGTACCATAGTAATGGTAACTTAAAAGTATTTTTCAATAAAAACAAAGGAAACAGATATGTTTCTTTACTTAAAGGTTTGTGGAGCTAGCTAATTTTCCAAATGGCTGATATGCATTTACAATACCTAACCACTCCCCCTATATTACTCATTCTATAGAGTTATTAAAAGAGATGCTTTTGTGTGATCCTACTTCACTCTAGTTTTGTTTGGTTGGTTTTATTATTGAGGAAAATTAAACATTTGAAATGCAAAAGTCCACACAATCTAAACAGTTGTAGCACATTTGTTTTTCCTGGATTATAAAACTACAAATGCTGTTATAGGTGATGATTCCTAAGAGACAGCATTTTTTTTTGTTTTTGTGAATGAAGTTGTCTGAAATGGCACCCAAGTGAAAATGAAGGCTCTCATATTTAAAGATTCCTGCCTACTTCAGAGGACACCTAACTTTCATCCATAATTAATCACTGCAGTGGAGTAATTACACCTATATAAAACCCATGTGTTCTTGCAATCTCAGTCATAAATGTAACATCAAATGATATTGCTCACAGCAAGTTTGGACACATGTACTTGACCTTTTTATTCTATAGTGCTTGTGCATGGAGAGGTTTACAAAAACCTCATCTAAATCAGACATTTTTAACAGCATGAATTTTTGAAAGCATCCAAAAAGAGACCAAGCAGTTCTCTTCATAGAAAAGATTCAAGAAAAGATTGCAATTTACAGAAAAGACGCAATTTATAAAAGATGCAATTTATACACAAGACTGCCAGTTTTGTGTATACCAGTATAATACATGTATTATAATTCACATATCAGAGCAGACAGCATATCTCTAAGGGCTGGCTTCTTTCTTCACAGACACGAGTTAGAAATTAATGGAAACTACCAGCAAAGAAGAGAAGACTGTAAACCTATGTCCACAACAACTTGAGTAATCACCTGAGTATCTTCATCTCTGCTTTGCAAAATCTCTTAAACATAAGCATACATTTGAAGTATTACACATGCTTACATACTACTAAAATATACTACACGTTTACCTCCATTGATAAAATAGGAACTACATTTCTAAATTACTCTAAGCTTGCTATTTATCCCCAAAAAGTAGCTGGTAATAATTTAACTTCATTTCTCATTAGACTGAAAAATTGCTACTATTTGGGGGTCTGCCAGGAGTTTATAGGAGGAGCGCAGAAGGGCCCACATCTCTACATAACGTGCTTGCAAGAGATTTCAGTATTCCTGAAACGCCATCCAGACTTTGAAAACCCATCATATTGCATCACAGTATGATGGCAGAATGACCCAGTGTGGGACCTATGGACAATGACATCATGTCATCTTGCAGTTTATTACTACACCTGTTATATTGCCAGGATTACTGAGTTTCAAATTGCTCCACTGGGCAAAAGTGGAAGGGCGACAGGACTATTGCCAAAAACCTTGTGATAAATCTTAATTAGAATACAGGCCTTTTTCGGAGCAGAGGTGGGTATGCTCCTTGATGGATTAACTTTTTTAATCCCTTGAAATCCTGTCAAGTCTCTTTTAACCTCCTGACTGCCAATTACATGTTCCTACATCCTTCTGTGTGAGGATTATCTTTCTCAGTGAATGTTTTACTCTCAGTGCCACTAACAATAATAGCATATGACATACACAACACCAATCAAATATTAATACTGTGCACTCCTAAAATAGTAAATATTATATTACGCTTTGCGCTTAGTCTGAAACACAGCAACAAGATCTTTGCTTAAAAAATATCAGCTAAAGGCATTACCCATAATGGTATTCCTGCAAGAGACAAGAAAGTATATTTAATGTTCATGCTTGAAGACATAGATGTTCAACATGTTTAGATTTTTGTACCGTTTCAATGAAAGACATTAAAAACATTTTTAGCCCAATTCAGCCCAGTAAGGTGGTGAAGCATAACAACTGCATTTTCTGACTAGTCATTCTCTCTCTGTGTCCCAGTTTTGAAAGAAAGAATGTGGTAAACATAAGAAATTACATTATTGTTTACAAAATATTTCCACACTAAAGAGGCACCATGAGCTCATCAGCAATGCTGTAAACGTTATATGAAACTCATACAGATATCTAAAAGTCATAGCTATGGGATAAGGAAAATAAATTTATCTCATGTTAGACATAGCTGAAAATCTCTGCAATGCAGAAAGTCATGGAAGTACTAGCTGTACTATTAAGCTTCACGTAAAAGCATAAAACCAGCGTGGACAGTCACGTGTATCTGAACACTGCCATTTACAAAGAACATGTCAGAAATGACTGAAAGGAGTTGCCTGAACCAATGTTAGTAAGGCATGGCCTACAAATATCAATTATCTGGCTTTTATAGTTCTGGTTTTAAAGATTATGAAGTATTGAAATGGAACTAGGAGGCTGGTACTTCAGACTTTGAGGACTTTCCTAAGGTCCACTCAGGATGCTAAAAGCCTTCAGAAATTTCAGGAGGTGGTTTCTACCTGCTAAATTGTGCATACTGCATTCACCAGGTATATGACCACACACTGAAGGCCCAACTGAAGAGACTACACACCCTTTGGTCCTGCCTTGTAGTCAGACCACACACCTACTCTTCTGTTGGAGAAGAGCAACATGTGGCACTGATGTCTAAAACAACAGGCAAGCAGATTTTGACAGGCACAGAGCAGAGCCACACACACTGGGGAGGCAGAGCCCTACACACAGCGTTGCCATCAGGGACAGCCAGCTTCTGGCTGCCCATGACATTTGGAGCTGAGCGAGACCTGGAAACGTTCATTCTGGACAGAAGCAAGACATCACGATGTACCTAATCCACAGCTTCTTACTCTGAGAGGCAGCCACTTCCAACTCCCACCAAGCCTGAACTGATTTACTTTGGGAAAAGAAAGGATGACAGGGAACACTGCTGCTGCCTCCAAATGTACTAGAGACACCCAGAGCCTTCCCTAAAAGTCCCATGGGTTGTTAAAATGAGAAGCTGCCTACGACTTTGCAAGGAGTGATGTACTTTCTCTAGTGCTGGAGACACTGGCTGCCTTCACAGCTCCAGATATAAGCACACATTGAGCAAGAACATGAGACATTGATGTGGTTCTCCTAAGTGCTTGGTGCAATCAGACAACACTAAGAAACCATGCTTAGATAGCTGATATGCTTTCTCAGAAAGGTTCATAGAAGAGAAATTTCTCTGCTGAAGATTTTTGGATGGTATATAAATATATATATATAAAGATATATAAATGTATTAGTCTACCTCAATGCCTCTAATTTAATGGAAAGAGAAATGGGGTGAGAGCATAAACCTGGCAAACTGTAAAAATCTGCCACATATCTGCAGACAGGGAATGTATGTCTAACCCACACACGTCAGTGAAGCTCCAGTCATAGCCAAGGTCCCAGCACAACCTGGGGAAGCAGACAGGAATGGGGAGAGAATTCGGAAAACCAAAAGTTCTTGATGAAGCAACAGCATTACAATACTCAAAATTAAATGCAGGTCAAAGAGAAAAACAGTTTCTATAAACACATAATGAAAGTAAAGGTGATTAATGGCAACTGAACTATATACTCCCTCATGCCTGTTAATTACAATACCTATGCTGGGTATTGTAATAAAAATTTCATTTAAATGGCATTATTAATTAAGTTGTTTTCCTCATTCCTGGCAGTAATTGAGCTTTACAAACAGCAGAATAATATTACCTTGGCATTGCAATCAAAAAGAAATATATTGTTCTTTACTGATAAAGTAAAATAGATTCCTTTTGATTACAGGTATATTTAATCATTGCTTTAGTCACAAAAATTCAGTTCTGTAATTGTCACGGTTATAAGTCCATTAGTTTTGGGGAGGGTGGTTCTGCCCTACTGTGACTTCTGCCACTGAGCCCAACAGGAAAGGCATCTGGTCCTCTGCAATCTGGGAACAGACGTGAATGCCAGCAGCTGTCACACTATATCCTGAGTAATATGGGAGAACCACAGACAACAAACTCAGAAACAGCAGCGGAGACATGGAAAGTTAACCTTAGTCTGCAGAAACAGACAATTTTCTAATTTTTAAGGATTACTTAAAACTCATGTGCAGGATAGTTAATTGACCCTCAGCTGTAATTTTCACACCCTGCATTCTTCTGTGTCAGTCTCCTCTAATGATGAAACTTGTTTGCTATTTTTTCTGGCCACCTCCTTCTTCTCTTTCTACCTTAAAACCTCTTATCTTAAGTTGCTCTGCTATTATTCTCAATAAGTTTTTGAGACAACTCTGAAGATAGTTGTCCATTATTAGAAATCTATTAGCATGTAAATTTTTCAGCTTAAATATCTTGAGATGATATTTAAACAGTAACATTTTCAGATGGACAAAAAGCATGAATGCACAATATAATAACCACAGAATAAGCACAATGTATCTATTTTTATACAAATGTGGAACATATGAATTATCTGTAATGATCAAACACAGCTTTCAAGTCTGGTATCTCTTTTCCATTCACATTTCATTTACAATTTGCATTATGACTGTATGGTCATCTTCGTGTCATAGCAGAACAGCAGTTTTTCTACTGTTTCTCACAGAATGAAATATAAACTACAATATATGTTCTCCCAGAAGATGTTTCAGTTGTTACATCTAAATGTTAGCTTTCTTTTCTGTCCAAAATGGATTTGCTTAACTGTTCACAGCAAGCAGTAGTGATAAAAATAGTCCTGTGGCCTTTTTAATTAAATAAAATTCCCTTGAAATTCCTCCCCCCCCCCCCCCCCGCGAAGAGATGTCCTTCTGTTATCACTGATATTTAAACATTTGCTTTATCACAAAGAATAGCTGGCTGGTGTATATTCTTCTCCTGACCACTGGCTGCAGAGCTAAGGCTAACAAAATGATCAACCCCAAGGTACACAGAGGATAAAATGCTCAACAGATTTGGAAGTATGGCAGATTGTTGTGAAGAAGTTGGGACAGCAGGAGCCTGACTAAATAGGTCAGGTCTCACTGTGTATTCAAAGAATGTTTTATGTTAATAGAAACCTACTTAGTAGACATAAGACAACATTCATGACAGATGCATGCAATCTTTCAGTGTACAACTCTTCAAGCTTAGTTGACTGAATCTGGTATTGTGTAATTCCAGCACTGACTGAGGAAAACTGCTCACCTCTTCAGTTCCATGCACAGTGAAAATGGCACTAACTTCTTGTATTGCCTTAAGACAATATCAAGACAGTGCCACTGGCAATGGAGAATCAATTGCCAAAGCAATTCCTGGGGAAGAAAGAGCGGCCCTGATGTCCCCAAATTCTCACTAATTTCATCCAGTTGTTGAATCCACACTAAAGAAGAAATAATTAGTACAGTACCAATCAGTCTGTTAATATGGCTGGTCAGAGTCTGTGCTAATCAACAACATATTGGAAACAACTGATGTAGTTCTCTATAACTGAACAGTGGATTTTTCTCTTAGGAAAAAAACACACCCAAGAACAACAAACTCCTCCCCTTAATAAAACCAAGAGTGGACAGAGAGGATCCTAAAAGGTAGAACTTAAGGATGGAGGTTGCACACAGAATCTTGATCTGATGCCCATGTTTGACATAGGAGTTGCTCTACAAAACCTTCCCTTCATTCATTCACTGCAAATGATGGATGCTGCATGAGGCAGTAAGCCACGGGGAGAAGGACAAAGTTCTGTTTTGTCTTGCACATTGTAAAGCTGGACTCTATTTCTGGCTCTAACTCAGACCCCCTGTACAAAGTTTGGGTAAAACTATTAATGTGTATATAGAAAGAGGTCAAACTAAGGCAACTTCGTATTTCTTACTCTTTCATAGCTTAAATTTAATACTGCTCTTCCTAGCCTTCCAAACAGGGAAAAAAAATCCTAAAATGTTCATGTTGGAAAAAAAATTGGTCGTTTTCTTCCTTGGTTGCAAATCTGATTATGGATAGCAGTTAAGCAAATGAGTAGCTTGAAGAAATTCCAGTGTAATCTTGATCCCAAAATGAGGCAGTTTATATTCTTTATTCCCCATCTTTTTAACCCATTATTTCAAGGAGCTTTTCTTTGAATCCTTTACTCTAAACTAGAGCTATTTTTTAATTCCACTCTTCTATATGCTGCTGCACTATCTTTTGGTTCAGCACTTGCATGTTTCTGTTGCTTAACTCCTTGTTTCTCAACCATTTAACAGTAGATGAAGCCTCTAAACAAAGGACCAACATTTTCCACAACTCACTTCTATTATCTCTAAAAATTAGCAGGTCTCATTGACAAGAATGGTAAACTTAAACATTTTGTACATTGCGAAATGGTTGAGAGAGACCACGAGGGCTAGAAAAGCAAGAATATGCGGGGAGGCTAGAAGTGGGACTTTCTTTCCTTTAGACTGAAACAACATTTTCAATTCCTTGTGACACCCAAGACTGCATTAAGTGGCCTTACAATGCAGTGTTTCCTCTGGTCTCTCCCCATGCTGACATCCTCTGCTCTCATCTCCTCTTTGTAGACTTTGTAAACGTAAGAGTCTTTCCTGTCAGAGTGATGGAAGAAGTGCAAGACAGACCAGACTCTCGATGTAGCTCCTTCCTCTGGCTGGGCTAATTTACGGAGCAGTAATTGACTGAGCAGTTCTGCAAAGGCAGACATAAGTCTAGCAAACTGTCTCTTCTGCCTTATGTTGCCTGAGCAGAAGCAGTGGGATCTGAACTCACTTTCTCTACACCATATCCACTCCAACTAAAATAAACCTGGGCATGACACGTTCATCTCTCTGCCTTTCTGAGAAGGGCCTGGTTACACCACCATTCACCAGGTAAGCAGTCCTATTAGTTCTTCAGTCTGCAGCTGCCACAGTCACACAGTGGACATCAGCCACACTATGTTCCTTATCAATGTGTACTGACATATTTTGCAGCAAGGGCTGTAGCATTTTCACACTCGTGGCAATGTCTCTCTATGAAGTTCAAAACATGTCTCAAACTGGCTTTACAAATGTGACACGCCACCTCAGCTACTGTAAACCTCAGCAGACAAGCCAGACCACTGTGTTAGAGGCATGCCATGGGATGCTAGGGGTCACACAGTACTGCAGTCCTTCCCATCTTTTTATGTTATGAACAACTTCCTACTCAGTCATTTCCCTTTCACACCTATGCTATGAAATGGTTAACCAAGATGAAGGACCGTTTCCATCTTACATTAACGATTTCCACCGATTTATACTTGGATGGCCTATTAAATGGAGAGTATTTCTGATATTACATCTGTAGAGATGGGAAAACCACATATATGAATGAGTGTAATCCATTCATGGTTTTATGGACCCAAAGTTCTCTAGAGAGCGTCCCTGAGTGCTGGATTTTACATTTAGATTGCTGAGTTAGCTGAAATATGTGTAATATCACCAGTAGGCAAAGAGCTCCCGATTGACTATGGGCAGAGGAAGGCCCTTGTGCATTGTTTATTTCAGCGAGGATGTGAGCTGGCGTGCGCCCATGAAATGCTGTACAGCTATATATATATATATTTTTTTTTTTTACAGCGTATGTGAATAAATGATGTGTGGAGCTGAAAGCTCTCACTCACTGGAAAGCTTGACTCTTTTTCCTGAATACAGGAATAGAGGCGCATTAGACATGCTTATATTTCTTAATGTGCCTGTGGGAGAAATAATCCGGTACAGCTATCTTCTTGTGCCCCTCAGATTCATAAGTAATCTGGCTCTTTGGGGCTAGCAAAGTGTAGAGCTCAGCTCAGAATCAGGTCTTCAATATTTTACTATCTGTATGGCTGTTTTTCCCAGTTCTTGGCAGTGATACTTCATACTGAATTCCTTCTTTTGTATTTACGTATTTATTTAGTAGCAGATGTTTGCTTCTGATGACTTATGAGGCAATATTTCGGAGACTGAGCACAAATAATGTGTTTTATAAATGGGATTATTTCAATCCCACTTTAAAAAGATGTAGTGTCAAAGCTTAACTCTAAACCACACCTTTATACTCCTGTGCACAATCACACAAAATAACCACATATCCAATGATTGAAAGGGGCTGGACCGCAGTGGCAAGCCCTATATTTGCATACATGCTTTTTGCTCTGTTGGGCTGGCAGCTGAGGTGGAAAGGGTGCTCAGGGAGCTCTGCTTTGCCAGGGCAGAGAGGAATTTCTCCAGCTACCCAGTTTCTTGCATCATTCACAGGAGCTTCAGCCCAGTAAGAACTATTTCAAAGGCTTTATACAGCTTACACCATGCCTTGGATGGAAACGTAGCAAGCCTGTTTCAACAAAGGCAATGAAGATTTAAGGATCATAAAGTCTTCTAGGCTTTATTATTAATTTACATTGATTTTAAAAAGAGGGAGGGAAGGAGAGATTGACTCTCCTCTATTTTCTTTCCTTGACTTCTTAAGACTCTGAATCTGAGTGCAACCAATACCAAAAAAGAGACCCTTACACTTATACTTCCATAACTATGGTGACTTAAACTTCTAACTAACAGATCAGTTAAAAGAAAGTCTTTGAAGACCATTTATGGACTCAGAAGTAAAAAAATTCCTAATCTGGACAAAGCTGCAGAAGAAGTTACGAGCACCAAAAGAGCCTGTTCTGTTCCCTTATTAAAGTCAATGACATTTTTCTCACAGACAAGCACTGCCCCCATTAACTGCCTAAAAGTCAAATTATATAATATTTATAGCGAACATTTATGAAATTAAATAATTAAAGAGATGAAGAAATAAAGGAAATCCTCTAAAATAAAAATTGCGAAATGGAATTTAACAAACAAATAGAGAAAAGAGAGAATAATTAAAAATAAACAACCCACAAGAGAGGAAGAAGTCTCCATCTTCTCTGCATGTTGTCCTTTTGGGCAATTATTTTCCCTACCTTGCAATCAAAAGTCTGTATTAGACTTTTGCTCT
>WAAD01022886.1:182641-227851 GCA_013389945.1 Fregata magnificens
AGACTTTTGCTCTAGCTCTATACACAAACATACGTGTATGTAATGATGAAATAAGTGATGGTTAGCATTCCTAAATGCTGTATTAGTTATATTTCATGCAAAATGAGAGGAAAAGAGTTCCATGGATATGCTGCAAGTTATATTCACATTGTGGAATTTTTACAGCCTAAATTTTATGCATACTTTTATAAGAACTAGACACCACATAGCTTAATTGCAGTTCAAATACTTCTTTGAAGTTAATTCACCCACTATCATGCTGCAGAATGCTTGCAAAATATTCCAATTTTCCGTTTCCTTTAAACAATTGGGAGTTTTCATTAAATCATTGTTGTGGTTTTTAGTGTTACCAAAAACTTTGCTAGCTAAAGGTTAGTATGTCACAGCCCATATACAATCTATCAGACATCCCTATTCATGGTGACAATTATAAAAAATGGGACTCACCTATAAAGTAGGACAGCAGTATTGCCAGCAGCACTGAGACCCCTACAGCACAGAGTGCAGTACATTTCCAGCTACAGTACTTCGAAGACTTCTTGAATTTAAAAGCACTTCTGGATAGAGTGTTCCTAGGTAGTGGCCGAGTAGGAGGGGAATAAACAGAGCCGGATGCCATTGTGTACCCTGGCGTTGCAGTACTGAACAGCGGTGTGGTCCCTGTTCCTGTTTTGAATAGGAAATGCCTGTGGAAGAAAGAGTGTATGGTAAAGTACCAAAGTAAATAAAGCTGGAGCACAGGCAGTCATACCTCTGTTGTTTAATGTTGCCTATGTTTCAAACAGCTAACAACATCCAATCTACAAAGGGTCACTGTCACGACACTCACACATAAAAAAGGCACTTTCCCTTTAAGAAAAGACCGAAACCCCCCAAACATTAGTAAGACACTGGTATCCAGACAGGAAACAGAACTATCCAAAATATCGTATGGTAGGGAGGAGGTCTCTCAGAGTTTATCTGACAAGTAGGGACAGGCTTTCTGCTGCTGTTTATTTTTGTTGGCTTCCGCTACAGACTACAGGGAACTCCATTAAAAAGTCAATAATGAGCAATCTGACTATAGCCCACACTACTTATCACAGCTTTCCTGGGTTAAGTACAAAGAAAACAGCAATCTCTCAGATACAAACTTCTGGCAACTTTGCCAAAATTAGTCAGTTAAAAGATTTTTTTTGTGTCCTAAATACTCATTTCACTAATTCATATGTCCTCGCACATAATCTTACCATAACAAGATCTGATTATGGATACAGTAGCTAGTTACAGCCCGGGAAGTACTCTAAAGAAATATATGTAGTAAGTGCTCAAAAAGAACCACAGCCAGCAACAGAAATGAAAAGCAAAGCCAAAGTTAAGACACACTTTGTGAGCTACCAGTAAACTTAATTTTGTTCAATTAAAATTTCTAAAAGAAATACTACTCCCTGAGTCTATCTACAGTAGAATCCTTTAATTTTAGTTCATGCAAGCGTATTTATTTTGGAAGAGCCTCTAAACATGGCATATACTACCTAGAGTTTTTCTCCTGACGCACGTATACAGCTCTACGAACAACAAAACCTCAGCCAAACAAAGATATTTACACCAGGGGTTTTCCCACCAATTTGTTATGTTGGCAACTCTGTAGTGTAAGGCTTGGCCTTACCTAATAAGGCTTTGCAAAATGAATACATTATAGCTGAAAATGTTAAGAAAGCACACTCTGGAGAATTTTGAACTTACCAAGCGCACGAACAGCTAAACAGAACTAGAGAAGTGTTTGCATTTTTTAATAGGTAAGAGGCAACTCATGAATTGCTGATACCAGGTTCTCCTGAAGCCAAGTGCATGCCTACACTGTGTTTGCCTACTGCATGCCACCTACCCAGTATGGGTCAGAGGACCTAGCACCAAATGAGCTAGCTGTGGAGGGGAAAGCCCTCTAGTTACACCATGTGGCACTGTGGACTGCTTCTCAACTGATGGGACTTTCATCCTCCAGGACCCACGCTTGGATCCTTGCATAGTAATGGACCAACCTATACAGGTATAGCGGCTTCGTCAGAAATGCGCTGTAGAGACACTAGGAATTAATTTGCCCCACTGCAGCCTGAGAAAAATACCAGCAGTTGATAAACAACGTTTGTTATTTGCAGGTGATTTTGCTACGGGAGGTTAACAGATGAACTAGAACATCTTGGCATAAGCCCTCTCCTTGAAAATATTTGCATTACAGACATGATCCCATGAAATATGCCACACAGGTTACTTCATTTTGAACAATACTAAACTTGCAGGCAGTAACAACAGAAGGATATGCACTAGATCTACCGATGCACAACAGCACATCCCAATCTTTCTTGGCTTCTGAGCTCAGAGGATTACCAATGATTTCAAAAGGCAAAGCCCTTGTGGTTTAAATCCTCTCTAAGAAGGTACTTCATTAATAGTTGTGACATTTTCTATGTAGCAAACACCAAAATAATAATAACTAGCCCTATGTAAAAAATGTTTTACACCTTACAACACCATTACTTTGATTTTTCAGACTCACAGTAGCATGTAGATTCATTAGGTCCTGACAAAGTGTCTTATCCACTTGACCTTTACTGCTCTTTCATTTCTGGCTACATATGGTAAATGCTATGTCCAGGTGTATTTCACAAACAATATTTACATAGATCTCAAGAAAATGCCAAACACAAAGGTGGCTGTTTCCCTCTCTATGTGCAATGTGTACTTGTCCCCCAATGTTTTGGGGGACTGAAGGAAAGCCATACAGTAGATATAACAATACTCCTCCTAAACATCAGCTTCCATGTTAAAAATCAGAAGCTGCCTGACCAACGTGCAATTTTCACATCCTCCTGCTCTCGCTGTTAGGCTCAACAGACTAAAAATGGAAACTGGCACTATACCAGCACTTGAATGGAACTCCATATACTCTAAGCTTTAACAAAACAATCACAGAATGGTTTGGGTTGGAAGGGACCTTTAAAGGCCATCTAGTCCAACCCCCAACGCAACAGAACAGTGAGCCTCTGATCTTTTCCTTTTTTTTTCTCCGAGAAAGTGAGAGCTGAGACATTGGCTTTGGTACAGCACAGCCTACTAGAGACTGTAATCCATATTCTCAAAGCCTTTGAGGAGTTAATCCCATAGATAAACTCGGGAGATGGCCACATATCTGTGGTGGTGTGAGCTGTCATAGCTCTGACAGTCCACCTCAGGCATCAAGGCAATGAAAGAAAATTGTAACTTTTTTACGTGAATTCAGCAGTGTGTAGTCCTAGGCAGCGCACAGCACGACTCCTCACTTTAAACTATTCCTCCTTTGCTTCGAATCCCATGAATACAATGCCAGAGTGGTCGCACCGGCTAGCTGGAGAATGCCAAGGGAAAAATAATGACAGAAAACCCAGTCTGGCATCTTCCTCTGGGTTAAGAAAATTTGTTTGGATCTCTCTATTCCTAATGAGTAGAGTTACTAACAAAGTTGTCAGAGACTCTCCTGCTACATTAACTCCGAGTGATAAGTATTTAAAGTGTAATCCTATCAGACTTGCACATCTTGTCTGCCTCACTGAGCCATGCCAAACAATGTTCCTATGAGACTCTCAGAAGGATATGGTATCTGACAACAAATCCAGGCTGCTTCCAGATAATGCTGAAATTCTTATGCTCTTGAAATATAATCTATCCACAAATGATTTTAATTATCTATATATCCATCTTCCTTGTCTTTTCAAGCCATGGAACTGGGAATAGCAAGTTTCTAAAGCCTAAACTGTTTGCACTACTTGACCAGGCACTGACTTACCGGCAATTACACTATCCTTCATCTCATAGGGAGCTTACAGCATCTGCAATAGTGTATCTTTCATTCAAAATTGATCATCTAACAAGCACTTGCTCGATCTTCATGTAAGCACGTTAAATATTTTATTAAGCTTTAGAGTACAAAAATCCAGTGAATCATGATAATATTTTACAAGACAAGCTAACTCTGTTTTTATTAAATAATTCAATTCACTTTTTAAAGCAAATAATCTTCTATTTTTACTTTTATTCAAGATATATTTCTGTCTGCTTATTCAATATATGTTTCTATTTAAAAGTGCAGCTAATCTTAACTTTTTAGGGGGGAAGAATTCAGTACCTAACAAACCTAAACTACAGACTGGTAGGAAAATACAAAGTTATGTCATAACCCAATCCTTGGATGCAAAGACAGCTGGGAAATCCCCTCATTTCACAAATGGTAGGCATTTTACTTAAGCTTCCACCCTTAAAAGATAAGACAGAAATACAGCATCAAAAACTTCAAAGATGTCAGCTCAGAAAACAGAAGCATATGAATAAAAGTAAAATAATCATGCTTTTAATTTAACTCCGTACTCTCTAAGCACCAGGTGCTGGTGTCCACCTCCTGACATGCAGACGATTTTCTTCACCCTCAAGTTGGGGAGAGGATTCACACCAAGTAAGATTTTCTCTGTGCTGCCACTTCCTCTGTGGAAAGTAAGACTGAAGCACCCTCTACTAGATTCAGTGAACAGGAAAGGAGGAGGGGAAAAAAAGTGATAAAAAAACCCCATGAGTTGGGCGGAAAGATTAAGTTAACTGAAAACTGTGTCTTTAGAGAAATGGAGACAGATTATCAAAACCTTCAATGACAGTAAGGCTCAGACCATAAGCCCAAATACTTCTGATATAAGATAGCCAGGTGTCCAGCACCAGAAATGTGATTTAGAATAACTTTCTTTATGAAAAGATCAGTGTCAAAAACTTTTGACCCCAGTTCATAAGAAAATGGATACTATGCATCAATGAATGCAGTATTAAACACATCTAGAAGGTCCTAAACTCCAGACTGCCAGAAGCATAGATATTATACAAATAAACTATCACCAAGCCAAAAGGAGTATTCCACATTACTTTTAAATAGACTGGTCCCAATTTGTACAGAATTATTGCATAGTTTTAATACTCCTAATATAATTCTGACATTAGATAGATGACTTCCTTTTTTTTAGCTTATGCTGAAATTGCTTCACCTTGCAGAAGATTCACTGTGATCTGCAGCTATGATTTGTTTGGTTTAAGGCATCGTAGATAGAATGCCTTGCATATACTTGGAAGACATGTGAAAGAGCCTACCTTATCATTTCCAACAACTTTCTTGGCAGCAGTTTAGCTCTGTTTTAAAGTATTTCATACAGCACAACCATACCAATAGAGTGCTGGCAAATATGTCACAATGTATTAAAAGTCACACAGGACTTTTACAAAATTCCTACTAAATAAGGAATTGTGAATAAGGCCCAGTAAAATTCTACTGAACCTCTCTAAGTATGTCAGAATATACATCATATTTTATCACTTCACCAGTGAGACTTAAAGGCAGTTATTGTTATTTTGTGCAATGTTATTATTTAGATGATGACTGCTGTCACAGAATAAAGGTCAATATCGCTAGGCCTTATGCATATACAACAACAAAACACTCCTCACCTTAAGAGCTACGATACCATTGATCCAGAATGAAATTGTATTTAGAATATACGTGCTTAAAAACCCTAAATCTCTCCCTCCCTCCCAAGTCTTTGAATCTTGTGTATTGTTGTATACTACCAGCACCTGAAGAATCTGGAGCAGAATAAATCTATTAGTTTGGTAATGTTTCTGAATAGAGAGATTCCACCACGATCAGTAACAAATGTCATAATGCCATTGCAGCATAGGTTTTCTTGCAGTACTGTCTCCTACACATACAGCCTGCGGCCAGTTCCATGACGGTGTTAATGATACGTAGCTCTTCAGATCGTTACAGACCACTACCGGAAGACCACTGAGGAAGAAAAGCTATAACGCTCAGAAGACTGCGCTACAAAAGGCATTCAATGTTAGAAATTATCTCTGACCTGGACTTTTGAAGGAGGTCTCTGTCTAGAAAACAGTGTAAGGAGTAGGATTCCCACAAGCATATGCAGTACAGTGAGCAAGTTAGTTCATTCCAAGAACTGTGGAGGAGGAGGATAATCTTATTTGATAGAGAACAGTTACATGTGCAAAATCTGTGTGTAGCTGTAACCAAATAAGCAGAAACAGGAATTACCGCACTACCCCGTCTGAAAGTCACCAGTACAAAGGGAGGGGATGAATGCCTTCCGGACTACTTATTCACTAACAGCTCACTCTTTCTCTAAACAGGCCAAAACCCACGCTCTCACTGATGTCTTGTGGCGTTTTGTTCTGCAAGCTAAACACGCATCGTGTCAAAATGTATTTTCTTCTATCAATTTCAATTTAAATTCAACTGATTGTTCCCTTGTTCTTGTATAATGAGTATGTACTGTTTCCCCGCAGTACATAAAGACAAATTTTTTATAATATTACTGTTTGATTCACTTTATTTTTAGGGTAAAGCATACAAAAGCATTAAAATGTAATTGCCTAAAGCAAAAAAGCAAAATTTAGGCTCTTTATGGGTCAGGCAAAGGCAACCGTGGAGTTGAGAAAAACCATTTTCAGATACCTGTTGTTTCAGTGCAGAATATTAACAAAACTGACATTTGGAAGACAACAGAATAGAAAGCGACTTGAGGAGAGGTGGAAGAGGAAAAAAAAACTATCCCTAACATTTTTTGCATTTGTTTCTTTCACCCTTAGGTACCAAAAGACCCCCATTGCCGTTGCTGTTATCAAAATGTTCCCAGGCACAGTAGAGTAAGATGATAAGCAGTACAGCAAACAGCAAAAGCAAAAAGCAGCCACTAACGAGCACTAGATTCTTATACAGTAAGGCAAGCAAGCCCAATGGAAGCACAGGAGCCTGTCAATTAAGAGCTAAACAGCTATAACAGCTATAAATTCGATCTAGCATATTCCAATCAAACCTGTAGTTATCTCAAACTCTTCGAGCCCCATGTTGGGCGCCAAAAAGGACTGTCGTGGTTTAACCCCAGCCAGCAACTAAGCACCACACAGCTGCTCGCTCACTCATCCCCCTCAGTGGGATGGGGGAGAGAATCAGAAGAGGAAAAGTGAGAAAGCTCATGGGTTGAGATAAAGACAGTTTAATAAGTGAAGCAAAAGCTGTGCGCATAAGCAAAGCAAAGCAAGGAATTCATTCATTACTTCCCATCGGCAGGCAGCTGTTCAGCCATCTCCAAGAAAGCAGGGCTCCATCATGCTTAACAGTTACTTGGGAAGACAAAATGCCATAATTCTGAACGTTCCCCCCTTCCTTCTTCTTCCCCCAGCTTTATATGCTGAGCATGACACCATATGGTATGGAATATCCCTTTGGTCAGTTGGGGTCAGCTGTCCCGGCTGCGTCCCCTCCCAACTTCTTGCGCACCCCCAGCCTGCTCGCTGGTGGGGTGGTGTGAGAAGCAGAAAAGGCCTTGACTCTGTGTAAGCACTGCTCAGCAGTAACGAATCCCTGTATTATCAACACTGTTTTCAGCACAAATCCAAAACATAGCCCCATACTAGCTACTGTGAAGAAAATTAGCTCTATCCCAGCCAAAATCAGCACATTGACTCACCTGTTCTCCTTGCAATTTGAGGAAAAACCCTGGACATATTAGCAATTACCAGTACAGGGGACAAGTGTTGGCTCAAATGATCATTGTACTTTACTTGACTCTTCCAGGCAAGGCAATACCATTCTGCCTTCTGTAATCACAGGTTAAGTACTTTATGAAATGAGCACACCAATTTTTACATTGTGGAACACAGGTTAATCTTCCCCTCAAAACCAACTCAAATCTGCCAGTATCTGACTCTATTGAAAATTATCTATTTGCCTCTAAGGAGTGTTGAACCTGTGGACATTAGTATATGAATTAAGACATTTATAAGCAAGCCCAGGTAGATGTTCTTATCCTTTCTGCTAAGGTCCTCAACCCGTTACCCTGGATTCACTCCAAGGCACAAAGTGGCAATATCTACTACAGACATCTAGAATTAGGAACACATCAATCATACTCTCCTAAGCCTCAAGAGGCAGATAAAACTTCTATCGAATCCACTTTGAGTGAATGCAGGTTGAGAGAAATGTAAATTTTAGTGAATTTATGTTTTGGTGACATATTTACCTCTCAGGACCAATACTTCAGGAGACATGACTTCTGTGCTCAGAATTTGATAATACTCCTAATGACTTGGTTTTGATGTTTAATATAATGGTATTACTGAAGTTCTGGGATCAAAAAGTGTAATTATTCTGTTTTTTAATGAATACAGCTGAGATGATTGCTCACGGGAACTAAAAATAAGACACCAGGTTTTGTCCAAAAATGGTCCTGATTCAAAACGCACCTATCTGGAGACAGCAGCAATCAGTAATTCTGCTTTTCAAAAGTATAATGGCACCTTCTACACCAGTTTGGCAGCACCATGAGGCCAATGTAAGCAAGCAAGACATAAGGGTAGCTGCAGCTTTATCTTCTTATTTCTCTGATGGTCCAAAGGAGCATAGCAAAGTCAGACAGAAGAGACTTCCGAGGTTTGGGAACTCTCATTCTCTACCTCAGATACGTCATTACTGACACATGCAGAGATAGTGTATGAAGACCTAGCATTTTATTTGCCTTTTCCATACAAAGAAATAAATTAATCTTAAGAAAGTAACTTCAACAGAGGATTGATCTATCCAGCTGCAGCTATTTTAGTTTGCTCCAACTTCTCTCATTTACGTTTTTGTATTTATCTGTCCCTGACTTTCCTTAATGCAAACCAGCTGAATTTTTCCCTCCTGGGAATGGGCTATCACGCTTTTTGTTTGTTTACAAAAACCCTACCAGATACATTAACTGTCAGAATCAGAACAAAACCATTAACTGTGGAAAAAACTGTGGTCCGAGATCACAATCAATCATTGCACTGCATCTACTGACTAGTGTGCTCTCTCTCTGCTGACAGACCCTATTCATGCTGGATTGAACTGGGTTCTCTGAGTGAGACCATGACCCTCACCTGCCACTTGACATTAGACAGCTCTGCCTGGTTCACTAATGGATAGATCACATCAATAAATGTGATTCCTTGCAGTGAGTTGAGGAAGCAGATGTAAAGAGAAGATTAATCTCTGCCGACTGACATTATAGGGAAGATGTAAAAGATAACAGAAATTACTGGCTAGGTCTGGTATGAACTCTGGTTCACTGATGCATGAGATCAGCTTTCCCAGTAGGCTCCAGAAGGAATTGTATTTTTGTTTCTCTGTGAGCACTTTATGCCTGTCTTCATCTTCTGTTAACATTCTTCTGAGATGAAACCTTGTAGCTGGTGGTGTTTGCCCTTAGCACAGGCTTACAACTGACTTCCACAGAACCATATGGCTGCATTTAACATAAATCCAAGCCAGCACAGAAACTACATTATGCTGCGAATTTGTCTCAGTTTATTTTCTGTGCAGAATCACAATAAAAAAATTGCTTAGGAAGAGATAAAAGTGAATTTCCGCTTTCTCAGAGCCAATATTAATACTACCATAATCCCGGAAAAAGCTCCAGGATCACATCAGATCAACTGATGATCAAAGTTTGGGGGAAGAAAGAAAGAGAAGAGAGCTATTATCCATATGCAAAAACAGAGGAAACATCTGTGGGAACTGGAGATAAGCCTCTTCTAACAGCTTATTCAAATGTTTCAGAAAAACACTTTACATATGGTAACACTTGCTTGAATTTGGGCGGGTTTACACTGAGGACCTGCTTTCTTTACAAACTGAAGACTGAAAGCCAAGAAAGAAAAAAAATACTACTAGGGCTGCAAGTGTCTTCTTTGCTGCTTGTTTGTTCTTTCACATCTGGCCCTTGGCAGGTTACCACTCCACTGCTGGCTGCTGCTGGAGAAAGACGGGAGAAGTCAGGCGTGGCAACCTGCAGCTGACGCTTCAAACAGCAATTCAGACATGACAGTATCCCAATCTGCTGTGAAAGCCACCAGGACATGGCGACTTGAAGGACTGGATACTGCAAAAGCCCCAAACTTCCTCTCTTTAGGTGTGCAAGAGTAAATCTCTTCCTCTGCAATACACCTACCTTCATGGTGATGTAAGAAAGAATACAGTGCTACAGCATGCAGGGGGCACATGTGAACATTCTATTATTTGTTCCTCCAAATTCAGATTTGGACTGCTAGCTCTCTCCCCCGGTGAAGGAGGAGTTAACTTCCGTGATACGCACACACACGTCTAGGATCAAAAGAACCAGTAAAATCAGCCTGCTCTTGCGTGCTCCTCTCTGCTATGCTGCACTCTGTGAAGATGAGCAAGGGAAACAAACAACGCTAAGCCACACTTTGCAGAAGTGAGCAGGAGAGCTGGATGCAAAGAATGACTCACGGTGCTGCGTGGGCAAGCAAAGAAACCTGCCACAATTTTAGTTACTCACACTCTTTGTTGCAGGATTGTCCTGTTACCTACCTTCCAGAGGAGAGTGAAACTAGACTTCAGTATTGCTGAAAAAATATAAAGTGGCTCTGTTCTCCTTACAGGCTGCTTCTGGGTCTCTCAGAGGACTAGTACTTACACAGACTTCCATATAGGTTACAGTAAGTGACTTGGCTCTGGATATTGTTGGTGATATTCACTTCTGAAGGAGGCAGCAGTTGGAGTGAACCTGAGAGCCCCTTAGTGCACTTTCTGATACTGTGTTCATGCTATTCCAGTTCTCCTCTCTCCAAAGGAAGAGAAGGTGGAGAAAAGCATCCGAATTTTGCAGTGAGGACTGGAAATGCTCATGTGAGCAGTAAAATTTATATTACAATTACTTATCTTGTTCTCTGCTCTTCTGGAATCATATCCCTACCAAGACAGAGAGAGAGAAAGTTGTCTCTGAGATGAGGTATTCTAATCTTGGCCAGTTCCTGTCTTGAATATTAAGTTAAGCATTCCTGGGAGAAAATCAAAGAAGAAAGATAGGGCACAAGTACTCCTCCAATCTCTTTTACTACCCTTGCTGTCTTCATAAAGCTGAAGGAGAACAATTGCTCTAAATGTCTCAAAAGGCATATGGAGACAGTTTCAAAAAGCAAATGTGGTTTAAGAGAGACTCAGAGCTGCATTATTTACCCAAAGATTAATTCAATAGTTGGAACAAAGGTTGAAATTTCATCTGCAGCTGACAGACCTGACTGAGCTACTGGACATTTTAAAAGGAAATAAAACCAGAGAGAAGTTAAAGAAGTGAAGTATTATTCTGCCAGTGACTGACAGGATTTGATTCTGCCTCAAGCTCCAAGCAGGCTGAAGTTTCCATCATAATGAATCTGTGAACCTTAGCTCACTTATTGATGTCCACAGCTGTGGTTCTCTTGCAATTCCAAGTCTGTGATAACCCGTGATGAACTCTGTGCTGCCACTACTACACTACCAGCAGTCACTCAAACAGCCAGATTCATGTCGCTGCAGTGACAGCACTGTCATAACCTCCGAGTTACAGCCACTACCACCAACTTGGCAACCGTGCACGTACATGTGATGCAACTGTCATTCCTGTTTTCCAGTTCCTATTGTTCCTTGGTGGAAACTTGTATACTACACTTACATACTCTCTCATATACAACATGCCAAGATTTGTAGACTTGAGAGATCACCACTCAGGGATTCAACAAGGCAGAGGGTTACACCTTGTGCACAGAAGAGGGTGACACTTTATCTTTAATGGTACTCAGTTCCACAGATGCCTTTTTGGAGCTGGACTTCTCTTTGTGCAACCAACATTATCAGAGATGCTGGATGCTGGCACTATACAGTCATCCAGGTCTTTGCTTTGCCATGATGTTTGGTATTGTTTTCTCACCTGTTTGAATGTGACAGAAAGAATCTCCAGCACCTGCTAAAATTCCTCTCTGGTTCAACTCAAGCTGCACTTGGATGGCAGGCTCGACTGCAGCCATGCAACTGTAGAAAAAGGTTAGCTTTTACCTTTGTAAATTTTGTGTGCTTAACTTTACGGTGTTGATGACTTTTTTTTACTCAAGTGGTTTTTTGTTTAACTTGTGATTTTTTTAAACAAGTTTGAAGAAACTTCAGAGATTGCATTGAAAGGCTTCTTATCAGCATAGGCCGTCACAGATACAAAATCTTTGCATTGATTGTTTCTGGCTTCTGTCACTAGCAGAGCATATGCCAGCAGCCAAGGTTCCTCATCATCTTGAGTCAGTCCTATAGGTGATAAGGTGCATGCTATTCAAAGGGACTTCACAAGTAATCACAAGCAGTAAAGGACAAGGAATAATTTTGGTTTTCATCCTAGATATTCAGTCTCTCTAATCCTCTAGCATTTTTTCTAAGTCCTACCTTGCCTAACCAACCAGTCTCAGTTTCTCCTTCTGGACTACTCCATCTACCCATTTGCACACCCACTCCTATGCCTTTTGTGCCCAGTCATTTCCAGTTTTCTCCTCTCCACTCCTGACAACCTGGCCTCTTTTAAACTCAGCTCTCCTGAACTTTTTCCCCAACAGATGACAAAAGTCCCCAGCCTACCTCCTTGCAAAGAATTCTTACTTAAATACAACAGGAACTTTTCAAACCCGACCCGGCAAAACCATGACATTTTCAGAAAATGAGGAGATTCCGTAGAAATAGGAAATGATGGGAAGCTTTATCTATGAGAAATATAAATATGGTCATTCGCTAACAATGAATCTTACTTTTTTTTCAGATTTTGACATCTAGATAGCTTGGGGAGAGGACTATCAGGTTAGGTAAAAGAAAACCAGACTTTTTACTTCAAACTAAGCTGAGTTGCCAACATGTATACCAATGTATGTTTACATATTAGAGAAAAGAATAGTGGTACCCAGTAAAGCCAACAATGCATACCGTTAAAATACTTTGAGATTTCCAGCTGTCTTATGATAATTAATGCACTGTGCACAAATCTCTCAAAGCTATAAACAGCTATTCTTTAGGTCTAGGCCTATGAATCATTAGAATTTCTATGCAAAATGTCTATTTCTATTATCATTATTAACACTAAAATTGTGAAATTCATTAGATTAATATTCTCTCCATAAGCCATACAAACTAAGAAATAGTATATCATAATTTAACACACACATGACGTGAAAACAAAGAAACAAATATATAATGATTCTAGCTGTGACACAGTATGTTAGTGAGGTTGATAAACTGAATCTTCATGCTGATAGCATGTTGTAGTCTCAACTCTATTATGCTTTGGAACTGACATGTTATTATCTCTGGACAACTTTCACACCAGGAGATGATCCCTGCTAGCATAATTTTAAAAATGAAGGGATTACAAACAATATAAATTTCATTGTATTGTTACCTGAATTAGTATCAACTAACAGGAATTTCACATAACATAGTCCATTTGCCAAAATACTTGCATTTGGTGGTCCCATTACAAATATACAAAGCATAAACCAGGCATGGTTCTATTAACTCTACTTCAGCAATTATGCATCTGAATCAGTATTGTATGGTAATTAGTCTACAGGGAACAATAATATTTGGTTTTGTTCTTTTTTAATACAGTATGCTTACATTTTTACTTTAAACAAAATATATTAGGGTCTTCTGGTAAACATCTGCAGTATCTTTGAGTTTGCTGATAAAGATTAACTAATTGAATTTAACATACCATTCTCTTCCTGCTGTTGATTTTAATTTGTGGCTAAGTGAAAGTTTAAGAGTTTTTGGAACACGAAGCAGATCAATGTACAGTATCAATATATTTTACAGATGAATTTGTTATTAACAGGCAGATGCAGATCTCATTTAGTCAAATAGCACCTTATCCCTTTTATAATGTTAAGAGTTACAACTGGCAAAACAGAATTTGGACATAAAGCTCTGATTTTACCATAGTATAAACAAAAAAAGAAAAGGTAGATTTATGAATAATAATTCTTTACTAAAATTTAGCATACTGTGCTGATTAACAGGCTGGGACTCATTAGAAATAGTATTGCTTTGTCAGGGTTTTTTTTTTTTGTGTGGATCAGAAACCAAGTATGCTGATTTGGCATAAGAATGCCAAAACACAGTTCAAATATAAGACAGATACTAATGACAGAGTTAAGTAGATATGGAACAGTTCTATAACAGAAATTTTATTTAAGCAAATTGAAATATTCATTTATATGGAATTCTTTATTTCCAGTTATATGTTTATCAGCAGTTCCGATTTCAACCTAACTGGTAAAAATATTACAGATTAAATATATAATCCTTCTTAACTTCTTTGATTGGTCACTCCTTATGCTACATTAATATGTCATAATATTTCTAAAACAAACATTTGCTAAGTAGTAAATATATTACAAACTAAGGATCAGATCTGGCAAATGTGTAAGCATGCAAATAGTTTGCAACAGCTTGCAGAATTAGGCCATAGAGAATTAATACCACCTCAGTTGCACTCTTATTTTCTTAAGTGACAGCAAACAAGATTTGGCAGTCAAAGTTTACCATTTTGTATTTACCGTGAGTCAGTATGAAAGATTATTTAAAGTATAATTTAAAAAAAATTAGATATAAAGATGAGGAAGTCTGTCCCAGATGTTTTTGACTACTGTAACAAAAATTTTTTTTAAATCACATTTTGTCTTCTGTGTCAACGGTCAGCATCATGCAAACACTTAGAGTCACATACCCATAACTGCTATCGTGATATGTTGGAGAAAACACATCCATCTCTATAAGGTTGTCATGACCATTTGCAAGGACTGCTTGATTTCCTAATTCTCTATACACAAAGATACAAAAAGATGAAATTAGAGTGGCAATTTCAAATTAAAGAATGGGATGATCCTACAAAAAGAATATACTAATTCTGTTGCATAACTTTCTTTTTTCACAGATGTGCAAAACTGCAACTGCATTTTGAATGCGGGATTTATCTGCCTTCCATGATGTCCTCTGAACTACACGCTGCATTGAAACTCGAAGGCATGGTGTTACAAGGCTACCATTAGGTGGTCACTACCCTTTGGTGACCCCTTATTTATGTGAAAGTCCTTGAATAAAATTCCTGGCTGCTGCCCGTGACAAGACAGGCTTCAGGACGGAACAGCGCATAGTGGGGGATGTTGTTTACTTGATGAGGCTGGACCAGAGATGAAAGAACAAAAGCGAACTGAGACTATTAAAAGACAGTCTCTCACTGGCTATCTGGCACAGCCAGTCAGCCAGTAAATATGCAGAGGGCTGGCTACCAGAGTGAGTGAAGATCTCATGTTCTGCAAATGACACTGCACAGCAGCAGGGGAGGGAAAGGAAGGACCACAGACTCTGGCTCTCTCAGGAAATGGTGAGAAAATGAAGGGGGAGAAACAAAGCTAGGCACTATTCTTCTGTTTAGAACTGCATATCTCTTGTCCTATCTAAAAGAGGAAAAGATTAGTTTTGGAAAAAAAATGTGGGTCCATGCTTGCTTCAATGACTGCATATCTTTGAAGAGGGGAATGATAAACTCAAGAAATACTGTGCAAATACTACTGAATTCTGGACTATCAGTGCTTGCCTAAGAGACAGGGGACGAAATACACAGCATGGTCAAATTCCAAGTATTCATGGTGACAGCAAGGGATTTTTGAGCAGGAAGGATGCCAGAGAGATCAAGCAAAAATCTAAAGACACTATTCACACCAAAGGAAGCTTCTAAGCATATAGGCCCAGTGTGCTAGGATTCAAACACAGATGGTTGGTGAGCACCCGACTGCATGAGAATGTCAAAAGAAAACAGAACTTTTTCATTCAACTTTAGTCTTTGAAAACAATACTGCTTGTTTGACTTACTGAACGTGTCTAACGTGTATACACTGACCCCATAATTATGGCATGTCAATCTTTAAAAATGCATTCATGCTCTCAGCAATCTAAGTAAAGTAGAGTCTTGTTTCCTCCACTTGCAGACCAGCAATGTGGCATGCCCACAATGACACATGGGGTCTTCAGATGAGCAGGACTTGAACTCCATCCCCAGTTCCTGCCTTTATTTTGTATCATGCCTTCTCAATATAAGTAACGTGTCTAATCAAGTCCATGTGTGAAAACCTGGAAGACTTACAGAATGGAACAATTTTGAATTTGATTAAACCAGGCACTGTTTTAGTAGGTGGAATGCGTAAAATAGCTGCTTTGAGCAGACTTTAACCTCCAGCAACACTGTGCTTTTGCAGACGATCAATCAGCCTCTACACAAATTGATTTAAGACCTCCCTGGAAACTATCAACACCCTTTCCACACCTTAATCAATACTGAAGGCGCTAGCTTCATTGGCAATCCACCTCAATAAAGACATAGGGGTATGTTCATCACACTTTAGGAGTTTCTAAAATCTTTGCATTCTAAAATGAAGTTTGGATCAAGCTTGCAGAATGGTTTTGAAGTAACACATTCTAGGAATTGTTTTGTCTGTACCACTTCTGAGGTATTCTAGTACTTTAATTAAATCCTTCAAAATGCTGAAATGTTTTCCAGCCATCAAGTATTTCTTCAACCAGTTGCCTCTTTCTTCTTGGTAAAATTAGTAGATAAGTAACTGAATACAGTAATGTTCCTACCCACTCTACTGTTAAGTATAAGTTAGGGGCAAGAGAAGACTAAGCAGTATCCGCATAGACTATGAAAACCATGTTAGTTTCCTGGTTAGTTTCTATAAAAAATTCATAGTCCATCATACAAAATACAGCCATCTTTCAAAAAATGAGGTATTTTATACAGCAAATCAAGTAAGAAAAAGCAAAGCTCTTCTTTGATTCACAGACACGTTAGCACAGATTCTGAATAAAGTTATATAATATTCTCAGAGATTTATTCCTTGGCTGGAATATGTAAATTTCCCCTTGCTGAAAAATTTATCTTAGACATTCAATGCCTAAAATTAATGAAATATTGCATGAGAAGTGCACTAAGAGATGCTACCAGCTTACTTTTATCAACAAATTTACAAATTCTAACATACTTTTCCCCTGCACATCTCTAACATACATAATTGATTGTGCATTAGAAAAATTCTGCACCTTCAAATATTTAACAGAGAAAGCATTTAAAGACGTTATTTACTAAGTATTTTTAAATATCAGTAATTTAGATCCTAAATTTAGATACTACTAGAACACAAAGCCATCAGAATGTATCTAATGATGCTGGTGTTCAAGAACTCACTACTAAAACTAGTAGGTGAATAAAAACGACCAATGATAATTAAAAAACCTACTAATATTTAAAACTTAATCGTCATTTATAATATTCAGACACCTGACATGTAGTCACACATTTGCATGATTTTGGCTGTCCAACCAGTAATTCAAAGAACAAAATGGAAATTTATTCAATATAGCCCTGCTTTTTTATTTCTTCAAAAGTTAATATTGTTCTATGGTGCTAGCTTCTCCAGCAGATCTATTGCTTCTACAGATGAACCTAACTCGCAGCAGACTGGGGAAGAGTCAAATAGTGAAGATCATTACATGTCCAATGAAAAGGTCCTGCAGTCTGCAGGAAATCAGAGGAAATCTGCAGGGAATATTTTCTTACTGTCTTTTTTTTTTTTTTTTAATGTAGATTTTACTGAGCCCAAATAGAGTGAAGACAATTTCTGCCACTGCTCAGTAACTGCACTGTCATTTAAAGATGGCATCAGAGATGAAATAAACGCTCATGTAATCCAAGTTACGGTTTTAGGCCCTCATAAAATTTTGAGCAAATAGTCTTTTTATATTTAAAAAACCATACATTGGAATTTTTGTTGGACATTATTGATCTGTCACGTCACAGTTCATCCATTTAACCAGTAACAGCAATGCTTTACACAAAAGTATTAACTCTACACAGAGCGAAACTGCAGAATATTCTATTAAATATACAGCTGAATCCAATATTACGAAATATATATTTTGAAGTCACTTCCATTACTACTGCAAAATGATAGGGACTAAAACCTCCCTCAGGCTTTGCAAATACATTCCTCTCACCTACATGCACATACACAAAACCAGCCTATTCACTATCCAGCTATACATGACAGCAAGCTGTATGTCATTTTTATGCCACCCATCACCAATATGAGCCTACAGAGATAGAAAGATAGCTACGTATATATGCTGACATTCACATTCTGTACCTCTAAATGGCTGTCATCTAAGTCAGATAAAAAAAACAGAGGGAGGAAAAAAAAAGAAGCTGACTATGGGCATAAGCTAAAATATTGCCAAAGATGAACTAAACTTTCTTTTAGGCTGAGAAAATGATGAAGGAAGAGACCTATCACAAAGTTGTTAATATAGTTGAAACTGAGCCTAAGAATCACACTCAGTAGGGAACCTTAACCAAAAAGGGAAAAATCAATGAAAAATAAGATGGGTTCTTCACCTCCAGAGTTCCAACCAAGTGAGACTATTAGAGAAACTACAGTAGGGCTCTGTCAGTTTTTATGTGAAATTTTCACATTTCAGCTCACTCACAAGTGTTCAAAACTTGAACACTCAAATACCCTTAGCTTTTCATCAAAAACATTTAAAAGATGAAAAGACTCTACTCAGTAAAAAATACTTACTCCAGGTTGGAAGTAGTTATTCTCATTCAGGTCCTATGTCTTTTTCTTTATAAACATAATAAAAACATATATGGCAATAGAAGCAAACATCAAAGATCTTACCCATCTACTGAAGATTAACCAATGTGTGGAAAACGTCAAACATTCCCACTACAAACTTATTTGTTCTATAAGAAAACTCTTTCTTAATGTACTAAATTGTCTAAGGATGATGATGAAATCCCTTCAGTGGAATCCTATTCTACAGCATCTATGTCTCATAAGCAATACAGCAGGGTCCAAGAAAACTAAGAAAAGGAATAGCCATTCCCAACAGCCTGACAGAAGAGTCGCCTGAAACATCTATGGGGACAAAACTAACTTAAGGTCATCTATGTTTTAAAATTAGTCAAAATCAGCTGAACTATCTTTACTTCACTACAAAACATAATTTAAAGGGATTCAAAGAATGAACTGAAGGGATTTCATAAACATTTTCAAGAACTACTGTCAGCTTCAATGCAGTTATAAATGCTCAGTTTGATGACTAAATTGGAATATTATAGCTTTCGTTAACAAAAAATTAGTGCTGATTGAGTGCTACATGAGTATTAATTAATCACTGTAGGTAAATTCAGCTCTGTGCCAGTAAGTCCTATAAATTTTTTTTATAGATCATTCTGCATCATACATCATTCTGCATCTAAAGCAGCTAGTGTCACCCTTTATATTAGCTGCTGCTTTCCTAAAGCCAGTTATCAATTCTAAAAGACAAAAAAGAATGAGGACAAATTTATCATTATACCAGAACTACGTGAGTTCTTTTGTCTCACCAAATCCTAGACAAGTTTAATAAACACCTAGCCTCACATGGGTATTTCTTTAAAGGGACCAAGTACAAGAGTTAAAAAGTATTACTGAAAGTTCCTTTACATTCGATCTGTATGGCAGTATATATTTGACACATAATGTATCTGGCAAGCAAAGCAAGAAATTTCTTCAAACAGTCAAAAGTCACAGACTATGAACAGGAAGGAAAATGCTTGTCTGGAAAAATTAATATATTCTCTGAGTCCAATTACTCTGCAATAGGCATTGTAAGGGAAAAGAGTGTCAATGTGGATTTTAGAGAGGATAGATTTTTCTAGAACTGAAAAGTTTTCAGTTTTGTTCGGTGAATGAGGGGAAGTATTAGCTGCTGGTCATCTTTCATCAAGTTAAATGTTTTCTTTAGAAGTGCCACAGTCTGTAGTAGTACCTAAGTAATTACCTGCTTTCCAGTGGCGCATTACTGCCAAGGACCCAGCTGTCCTGCAGCTGGACTGACTCAGGTGTGGTTTGCAGCTCGGCGGGCAAAGCAGCCGGCGGGGCCGGACTCTGATTCCTCCTATTTGTCAGTGAGTTTCTGTTAAGTGAGGTGATGGATGGGTGATGCTGTGCTGAATGTTGCTTGTGAGAAGGTGGCAAAGGCTGCAGGGTCGACTGGCCTTGGTTATTTGGAGGTTGTTCTAAGAAGAAAGAAAATTAAAGTTCGTTATACACCATCTTAGCATTTGCTGCAACCAAAGCAGAACGAGAAATTCAACATAATCCTATCATCTAATATATTTGCATATTATTCTATTAGCAGACATTCAGTGACATTCTCTAAGAGCAAGTTTACCCTTGATACACCAAGTTCTAATTAATATACAACAGATGGCAAAATTGCTTTTGGTTTTAATTTGTTTCAGGTTTTTTTTTTTAATCTGGTTTTATTAACACCTACAGAAAATAGCATCTGACAGATCCCCTAATGTGCCTTTAGATTTCAGCTTTTTTTAACAAACCAACCCTGAAATTAAATGGGTAATTTCAGCAGAACACAAAGGTTTTCGAAATGCATATAATCCCTATAATTATTTAATGGACTTTTTTAAGCTTTATTTAACTGCAATAAATTATTACAAGCTAGTAGCTAAACAGCAGTAGACTACTCTAGTTTAGTGCATTTCAAATAAGGCAGATCTGCACTATGATCTGCTAATAGATGCTAAGTATTCTTTAGCAGAAGGTCACTCTGTGAAGCAGATGTTGCTTCATGGATATTTAACAGACTGAATCACATCTGATTACAACGTCAGAAGACTCATATACTTAATGACCATCACATCCATTAGAACACACACAGAACAGATTTTCCAATTTCACACTATGCAATATAACTACAGTTTGGAGTAAGTCACAGGTGATCAGAGACTCAGGCCATCAAAACAAAAGGAAATATTTTTTGACTTAACCAAAGCACATAACACCCATAAAGCTTAAAACCAAAACCTCAAAACAGTAAAACCCACTATCAAAGACCTCCATCAACATCCAGTTTTAACAATCTGTTCTGTAAAATCAGTAGTAAATAAGTCATAAATAGAAGACAAACCTTGCCATACAACACAATGAACACAAGATTAAAAAAACCCTCAAGACACTTCATTTATCATGATTTAGCAATGACTGATGACACTTAAAAATGTAACATGTAACAATATGCAATTCAAATTGCAATCTATTTCCTAAACTAATGTAGTAGAACATACTTAATAATATAAATGCAAGTCTTAAGCAGAGCAGAAGATACAGGGCCTGCACTTTGCTCACAGTACAAATGATTTCATGTAGTTTTTAAATTAGTTGTTTGATCTCCATAAGCAATTCCCTGTTTGGAACTGGTTATAACTGCAAATTGTTACAAACCCAGTAATAATACCTCAGTACAGAGAACACAGGAAAAGTATTCCTGTTGAAACAGATGTTTCCAATAACTTACAGGTGACTACTATAAAAATAACTTCACAGTGAGTAATTTCTCATGTCATGAACATAAGAAAATTTGAGTATGTTAAGGAATACACATGCTAAGCTTAAACAGAAAATCCAGCCTTTGGAATAATTTCCTTTCCGAGAACCCCATTCTCCTTTCCAGTTATCTTGTGTGGTCAATATGACTTTTGTCACAAACAACAGCAATGCTGAATCTGTCATTAAAATAATGACAGTATTTACATTGCCAATAACATTTTCAACACCACATTCCTAATACATTAATGAAAAATTACCTTCCAGGAAGGATACAGCTGATCAGCTTTGTCTTTACCAACACTGACACAAAGGGTGTCACTGCATGTGATTACAATCCCTATCAAGGGCTTCAAGCCACATTTCAACAAGCCAGCTAAAGGAAAGTTAACAGACTAAAACTAGCAAAGACTTTTTTCCCATGTCTACTTAAAATTTTGTCTGATTAGATTACAAGCTATTTATCGGCTGGCACAGAGTTAACTGTGGCCCTGTATTTTATAATATATAGGTGTATGTGCATATATAAATATATATATGCGCACGTGTCTGTGTAAATATTTATACATATGCATGTGTAAATATATATATGTATAAATGATTAATTACACGACAGAAAAAAATTACACATGAAATTAAATAATTTTCATTACTTTATTTTTAATCAGATAAATTACTTAATCAAAGTTGCCCTAAGGACCTGGCTTTTTGTCTTTGTTATTCCCTTTTTTGACTCTCCTATCCACCTAGCCTTGTTCAACAGTGTTGCCATGATCAGTGCAACACCGTCCTCCCCTGCAGCTCCTACCGCCTGAAACATTATTCTGACATCCCACTTCTTCATTAATTTCTCTTCTCATTTAAAATCTCAGCTGAAAATCAATCTTTTAATCTATCATTTTTAGTACTAAAGATCTCGCACCATCCTCTGCTAAAGACAAAGCAGAGAATAAAATAACGTTGTTCTCTTGCACAAAGCAGGGTGTGAGTAAGGGGACTATGCCAGGCTTGCAGGCTTGTCTCGGGTAGATGTCAGACCTTCCCACACACTCTACCAGCGAGGAAGAGGGATAGTAAAGGCTCTGCAAAGGATACTTATGGACTCCCCAAATAAACGCATAGATCTAGTAAATACACCGACAACATGCTGGAGGAGTGAAACTGTATTCCTCAGCCCATAAGCCAGCTACTCAGGCCACTGTTCGGGATTTACATTATTCCCCCCGAAATTTACTATGAACCTACAAAGCCCTTCTGCTATATAACGTATAATCATTACTGACACTGAAACTACAGAGTAACATATAAAATAAATTAAGAGTTGCGGGGTAAGCTTGTAACCATAAGGCACAGGCTAGAAGGGACCTAGAAGAGCACAGCAAGTGCAACTTTGCAAAGATCACACGTCCTCGAAGCCCACCGTCTACTCCCCATAAGATGGTGCCAGATGACATTTTCTAGTGTCCGAGGGCGACTTCAATTGGCAGGGAATATACAGCCTCCACAGAATCAGAAATGCCTGAAAAATCTGGAATGATTTATTTCTCTTCTAATTGTGCAAGAGCTACAGGTAGAATTGAGCCTAACAAGATTAGATTTTCCATAAATCAATAGAGCTAAAATCTATATTCCTCTAAACTTCCTCAGTCCTATATTGTCATTCTGAATGAGAGATCACTGAGGACTGCTCTTTCGATCTTCTCTTCAACCTGCCAGATTTCCTGAATCCAGAGTTCTTCTGATGGCTACGCAATTTCTAATAGGAACTTCAATCTTGCACCACTGATTTGTGAGGAAGATAAAATCATCACAACAGTCATGTTTTGAATGCTGTTCTTAAGCTGGAGCCAGATTCCTTTTTTTTTTTTTACTCCTTTTTTAAGGAGTTGATAGCTAAAGAACAGCTTTCAGTATTACTGTGACTTTCACGCAAAGCTATCAGTCCTATGTAGTAACTAAGCCTCTCGACATCCCTGTCACACTATGAAAATATTCTCATTGCACATGCAGGGAAACTGAGGTGTATATGTTAAGTGATTCACACCAGTCTCCTAAGAAATCAGCATCACAGCCAGAAAAGTACTGGTTTTTTGCTCTTCATAATTAAGGAATTGGTAAAGACAGCAGGAGTTTCTTATAGACTATCAGGAAGAAGAAAGAGCACTGAAATCTGATAAAGCAGAATTGTGTTGAAATATTTTAAAACTATTGCAGAAAGCTACAGTTGCTTTGCTTTAAATTGGATTTTAAATGCCATCCTAATTGATTTAATCTAAATGAGAATGTCAGGTTTACACTAAAAATAATCAGGTATGGGTACAGGTAAGCTTATATCTAAAAATGGTAAGTTTTAATTAAAACTTTCTTGTTCGGTCTAGACCTTAATGACTGTAGACCAGTCCCATTCATCTTAAAGAGAAGATTTCTGCAGCAAGAAGCAAATGTAAATTGGCCCAGCAACCAGCCTGTGCATTCAAGTTGTTCAGGTGCAACAAAAAAAGCCCCACATTTTTGAGGCATTTGCTGCCTAAGTCAGCATCAGATAATTATGCATGTGAACATATGTACAGAACTCGGAAAAGTCACAAGAAATCGGGTAGAAAGCTGTCTTACTACAGTTATATGAATTTTTCAAAACATATTTAAATTGTTACTTACCCTAGGGAACCACAGTGAAACAAAGCAGCCATTTCAATTGTAGGGGTAAATTATATGCACTCTGTAGCCTTTCACAAAACCTTGTTCTCTTTTATTTTTCAAAAAGTAATTTACATTTAATTAATTTTATCATTTAATTGTTACAGAATTTGAACAGCATATGAAAGAATACAGAAAAATGCATATGTAAAAGTAAAAAGTAAGGAGAGACAGACATTTACGATAACTACTGCCATTTGGGGGAAAAGGGTTAATTCAGAAGGAGAAAAGCAGACCAAGTATCCATGAAAAAAAGTAATTTGTTGCACATTTCGTGTGATAGCCTTTCTATAACAGACAGATCACTGAGACCTGTCAGCTAGCTACTCATCTAGGAAAGAAGTGATTTCCATTTGATAAGGATTAGGCTTTTTAATAGTGTATAATTAATGTTAACTTTGAGTTTCTATGACAAACACAAAAGCGAAGACTTCCATTATGATATAAACATTTCAAATGTGAACATAATGTAATTCAATATGTATGTCTGCAAGAGTCTTAACTCCTTCTAGTCAGGTTGCTCCTTTTTCCCCCCCTCTTAGAAGAGTCTCTGCCATGGTAAAGCAAGTACCCACAATATGCAGTATGTACCAGAAGTAAGCAGCCAGAGTAGACTGAATGTTTTAAAAAACAAAAAAGTAAGAAAAAAATGGTAATAAAAAAGTAAGAAAATAATGGTAATAAAAAAGATAACCTTTCATTTCCAGGTCACTGGTCCCTGGTCTGCTAGCCCCTGATTGCTAGCAGTCAAAAGTATTTCCATAAGAACCTGTTTGATTGCCTCAATAAAACACTTTGATGGACTTGAAATTTTACCTAATTGACAGATGGACATATCTCCAAGAATACTTTAAGCAGAAGTGGGATTTACCTTGGAAATCCCTGCAAATTGAAGAGAGTGGGTATTATGGCTCAATTATTCCTACAGCTCCCAAAGGAGCTCTTTTTTTTTTTAAGTCCCTGCTTACAGAGGGGTAAGACAGGCTACTGCACTGCTACGGCCAAGGCTTTAGTGATTCTGCAGGCAAATAAAACCACTCACTCCAGAAGTCTCTGGTCTGGGAGCACCTTTCATGAGAAGCTGTATTTAATTAATGAAAACAAAAAGAAGGTTATGGGTTTAGAGAAAAAATGCATATTAACTGTTCATTTGTAATTAGGCAGATCTGTCTTTTGAATGAACCACTGCTTCAGTGTACTTTTTCTGCCAAGGTGTGGAAAACTCAAAGTTTCCTTTCTGATCATTTACTACAAGCTATAGTGGCAAGCCAAGATAACTTGCTGTATCTGCTCATTTTGTGGTTAATCCCAAGTATTTGTTTAATCTTATCCATGGCCAAATTGGCTCTGCCCTGCCAACTGCTTTAAGGATCCAAACCACACACTCAACCCAAGGAATGAGGTGACACAGTGCCTACCACCACAGAAGAGCCCTTTCACTTTGATTTGTTGTCAGCCTGTACTATCCCTTTCTGCTTGCTTTATAATTAATGGACATATAGATAGAAACAGAATTAACCTGCAGCCACTGCTGCTGACTTCCTCTTGAAGCACTCTATGCTTCTGTGCTAGCTACGTGGTGACAAGAATGTGAAGAAGTGACAAGGACACTTTGATCAAGATATGCATCTTGTGTGTGTATATATATACTATTATAATATAAAATGGGAAAAAGTCATACAAGTAGCTTGATCAAAGTGGGCCAATGTTTGTCTCCTCATCAGTACACTGCCTGTAGGGTCTGACAACCTGTCAAACGACCTGGGCGTGAGAAACTACCAGCGAATTTAACTGCAGGATATGCTCTGAAAGATTGCATTTCCTTGCTTATGCATCCTAAGTTTGGAAGAAATGATGTCCTGGCTTCAGCTGGGATAGAGCTAATTTTCTTCAGAGTAGCTGGTATAGTACTGTGTTTTGGATTTAGGACAAGAATAATGTTGATAACACGCTGATGTTTTAGTTGTTGCTGAGCAGTGCTTACACAGAGTCAAGGTCTTTTCTGCTTCTCATACTGCCCTGCCAGTGAGGAGGCTGGAGGTGCACAAGAAGTTGGGAGGGAACACAGCCGGGACAGCTGACCAAAGGGATATTCCATACCATATGGTGTCACGCTCAGCATATAAAGCTGGGGGAAGAAGAAGGAAGGAGGGAACGTTCGGAATTATGGCATTTGTCTTCCCACACAACCATTACGTGTGATGGAGCCCTGCTTTCCTGGAGATGGCTGAACACCTGCCTGCTAATGGGAAGTAGTGAATGAATTCCTTGTTTTGCTTTGCTTGTGTACGCGGCTTTTGCTTTACTTATTAAACTGTCTTTACCTCAACCCACAAGTTTTCTCACTTTTACTCTTCCTATTCTCGCCCCCATCCCACCAGGGGGGCAGTGAGCGAGCGGCTGTGTGGTGCTTAGTTGCTGGCTGGGATTAAACCACGACAAATGATAAAGAAAACCTGAATTTTCTTATTCACATCACATATTTTTCTTTAAATCTCAACATTATTTTACTTTTTAAAGAGAAATAAAGACTTCTGCTGTGTAAGGGAAGAAAGACTTATTTGATTGTGGAGAAGCTCAAAATGGTCTCATGGTGCACACACGGTAACTGTCTTAAGTTCTACCAGATGGCATGAGGAGAGGAGTAGCAGGAGCTCCCTGGAGGGCAGTAGGATAGTCTCTAACATGTAACATTGGTATTTTAAACCACAAAGTACATGTTGATAATTTCCTATATCCTATAATAAAAGGAAGCTGTTCTTTACCAGTTAAATATACGTTGGAAGACAAAGAAATGAGTCATGCACAAAAAATGCAATCTTTAGGAACTGAAGAAAAATATTTTTACCAATATCTTTCAGTTGTGTCTTTCAGATGTGTTATCTGCAGCAGTGTTACCTCAGGTTAAAGGCACACCTGTAATTTTGTCTTTCCATTTCGCATCCATTTAGCAAAGTATTTCCCGTCAACAACTTCATACTGATAATATCTATGTATGCTCAGCTATGTTTTATAATTCAGTTCTCCACAATGTTTTAGAAATCTTACTGTAGCAAACAGAAACCATCAGTTACTAACAATCTTTTCACAAAAACTTTCTAAAGTACATGAACTGAACTTTAAACTTACTTGAAAGGCAGAATTTTTGTCCCTGGTATTTTTAGCATAAACAAGCTAAAAAGCTATATACCCTATATGATATGTGACCCTGTGAAGATAGATAAAATAACTTTCTATTTTATGGCATTTACTTTGAAAATCTGATTAAGATAGATGTCTCTAGTTCGTAATTCTTCAATGTCATGTTGTCATAGTTCCCATCAGCAAGATGCTTTAAAGGCTTTCGATTAATATTGCATGCCAGAACTGAAATTACATCCTTTGTCGTTTAGTTCTTAATGGTGCAAGTGATATCTATCAAGTAGTGTTTTATGAAGCATGTGTGATTTTTATTACAGGCTGTTTTCACAAATCTTCTTCAGGTTTCATAAAGACTGTTCATGGTTCACAACAAATATGCCCTGCATTTCAAATCATGCCAATTCTCAAATGCAAAATAAAACTTGGATTTTTCAGTTAGGTTTACAGATAGCAGAAAAACTCTTCCTTAATTAAAATCTGTATATAATCATCTTCATTAGCAATGCAAAAATATTACCGTAAGCCCCTCACTCTGCATGAGAACTATATAGTAAAAAAACCCCAAACAACAACAAATGTAATCATGTATTATTTTCACAAGAGGTTAAGTTTGCCAAATCTCCTAAGTGCCTTAATTTTTAAAATGGAGGTGACACACAGATAACTCAGAAGACACAACATTCCCCCATAATCCAAGTACAACAGAGATTTTAATCTGCAGCACGCATCTTCGTAAAACAAGACGCATATAGTTAAAACTTCTACAATTTACTGGAAACCAGATAGTTAGAGGCAGTTGAAAAGGAATCTTAGGGCTCGTTATTTTTGGTCAATCTGCCATTTAAACAAAAATGTGCAAACTCAATAAAACTGAAGTCTTAGAGGACGTATGAACAGAACATATTTTTCAATTTTTTTTTTTGTCCAAAGACATAAAGAGGTTTCTCTTGATACCTAACAGAGTAAGGCAAATACACTGCGGGAAGAAATACTGCCCGTTGAGAAGAAAGCGGGCATTTCTTCCACAGATGGTGGTGAAAGGAAAAATCAGAGGATTTACTTCTGAAAGGTTTATTAAACGTTGTTTCCACTCTCTGTTGTTCACTGTGGGAACCGAACCAGCTCACTTTTAAAACATTTTTTCCATTAGCTGGAATCGATTCTCAAAGCATTCCAACATACCCACCTCCAGCCTGCAACTGCTCCATTAACCCCTTCAATACATGTGTAACATGCAGCCAATATTATGGCAGGCTAAGTCTGTTTAATTTAGATACCATATAATGATACGTGCCTTCTTGTCCATGGTACCATATAAGAGACCGGCCAATAGAAGGTAGTTACAAAAGCATATTGGGTGAAAGAGCTCAGTTTGGGAGAACAAATTCACCTGGAAAACCAATGCCACAAGGCAGACATTTTAAGTAACAAAGTAAACTCAAACTTTGCAGGTTTTCGACTGAGTTGAGGATGGCTTAATCACCTTATGAAAGCTGAAACAGAGATGATTATTTCAGCTGCAGTGAAAAAAGCTATAGTGGAACTAGTTCAGCAAACAGCCTTCCTAATAGTGGCCTCTCTATCCCCAGAGGGATTTAAGAAGAACGATGAAAAAAGAGAAGTACAGAAACACCGTTAAAGTAAATTGAAATTTAACCTGCTGGGGTAACATACTTATGATCTTGCTTTACAAGAAAAAGAAGTAAAGAAGATAACATAAAACGCATGATGGCAACTATGCACACAGAATGAACTAGAAGCAACAGTGTACTTACAATCCTGCTGTCATACTACGCAAACACCATCTCCTTCCACCCCAGGCTAACCCACACAGTAGTTAGCAGGGATACTAACAGACATCCTTTCTATTCTCTTTTTAGGTCCCAAGGTCTGTGAAACCAAACAGAAACTTCCAATGGTAAAATGTCATTGACTTATTTCCAACAATTTACCTGTAGATCAAACTGGGATAAGATGCTATCACACAGTGAGAAATGACAAAAGCTTGCTCACTTGGGACACAAAAATGACATTCAGCTTACATTATGCAGAGATTCAAAGTATAATAATGCAACCTTTAGTGGCGTGCCCCTGGTCTGGCTTCCCCGCAGTGGGATTCAGATGTTTTGCAGGACTGTGGGCTCAGGTTTTTTTCCCCAGGGGATAGCAGTCTCCCAGAGCAATACTCCCTGGGGCTGGGGATGACCAAGCCCATAGGCTTCACTTAAAGTCACACTTGTTTCTATTAAGAATAAACTTTTCTGCATCTTCATAAATCACATCATCCTTCTTCCTTTTTTAGGGTCAGAAGTGAGAAAGTTATGCAATTACTGCTAGCTTCAGATTATCTTCTTTGCTGATAACTCATGGAAATCAGTGGAGAAATAACTTTTCAGTTCACAAATTGCAGGCTAGCTTTTTTACCAGAGAATTCAGGTTTTCATTGAAAGAAAACAAAGCATGAAACAAAAATGGAAAGTCCAGCTGAAAGACTTTGTAGAGGGAGGAAAAATTCAGCTTTCCAAAATGCTGACAGGAGACTGGAATTAATCTGAAAAATCTTTGAGAACATAGCCAAAACCTGCTTGTAAACCACAGGTAAAATGATGTGGAGTATCCCGTTTCCTGCTTTGCTCACCTGGCACCTTATGTTTATACCAAATACAGAGAGCCACTTAATTTTGACTGCAAAAATTGTGGTTTATAAATAAATGATATAAAAAAAGAAGTACCATGCTTCAGCTGTAAGCTGAGTAAGTTCTATAATCCTGATTCAGGCAAAATGACAAGTGTGTTAATATACGTACTCATTTCATACCACATGTTTAACTGGAGTGCGGTATGGATTGCAAAGTTTGATGTATGACTTCTTAATAGATTTCCTAGCACTTTCAAGTGTTAGATAATTTTGGTTCCTATCCAAAATCATTAATCCAAAATGAGCTACGACTGTATGTTTTTCTTCGTCTTCTGAGTTATTTCTTAACACTTCCAAGAAAAACAATTTGCCAAAGCTATTTACTTTAGAAGCACAGTTACTACTGTACAGGTTAAAAAACTCCAGACTTTCAAAACCTTTAACCTGAAAAAATACACTCGCAAGCCATGATTACATAATGCTTACAGCTGACACAACCAGCACTGCAAAAAACTGCCTTTCTGCCCCATAAATAAAATAGCATCTAAAGGCTCTTTTACTACTTACTAAACCTGACTTTTACTGACATATGGCTGACATTCACGAAGAAGGAGCGAACCACTAGATTTCCTCAATTCCAAGAGCCAGGGGGAAAATTCTTCACTAATTAAGTCAACTGAATTTTTGTCATGGACTTGCTAAGGTTAATGGCACCTTTTGAACATTTTGTAAATTTACAAATCCAAAAGTAGTTTGAAAGGCCCCGAAATTAATTCATTATAAGTGATGAAATTCTCGACCAATTTCTGCATGCTCAGCCTTGTCTGGGAACACAAGGCCACACTAATAAAACCTGTGAAAGATAAGCTAGGAATAGGAAAACACAATATAAAACTTCTAAGCACAAATAGGTGAGTTTGTTTCATCAGATCTGAAAGAACTCAGATAAGAGAGATTCATGTTTTGCTTTGGAGGAAATGAAAAAGGAACAGTGAGATGAAAAGAAAACCGTGGGGGGAAAAATGGTAGAATTGCACAGAAAAGAGGTTGAATGAATAATACACGGAGGAGACGTGAAAGTGAACAGCTAAGACAAAAACTCTAAGAAAAATGAGAAAGCCTATACAATTTTATTAGAAAATCATAACCACCAAACTTTTATGGAAAACACAGAAGTGAGATGCTTACTCTACAGCCTTGACTTTTAAAAAAGGAGTTTAATCCTGGCCTCTAGAGTTAAAGGTAAAAGTTCTTATAAACTGCAGCTTGGGCCTTAGAGCAAGAGAGAAATAAAGCAGTAGGTCGCCAGATGAATTTTTGCCTCCAGATCAATTAATTGATCTATCTGTCATCAAGTATAAGGAATATGCAGATCATGACAGAGAGCAAAAGAACAGGGAACCAGCTTCCAAAATAGCTTTTAAATACTTTTTTCTCCTAACTGTGTCAGGGAAGAGAAACGTGTAAGGGGGGGGGAGGCCTCCACAAGAGCGAACTGAGGAACTATTGTTCTCTAATGACTTTAAATAAGCTTTTTAGGCTTACATGTGAATTAGAATTTTGCTCTTCCTCCTTATGTTTTTTTTTTTTAAAAAAACAAACCCCAAACCTCTTGATTTTAGTAAGATATTCTTCTGTTCTAATGACAGTCAAGTCTAGTTAGGTATCAATCAAAAGAACAAATCCATTGCAAAAGATTTCTTAAAAGATGTTCTGGGTTTCCAGTAGACCTGCTTCCCTTTTCAGAAGGAAGACAGAGTCATTAACCCTCAAATCAGACATAAACTTTGAATTGCTAAGAGTTGAAACAAAAACTACCTTTCAGTCTGACTATCTCAGTTCATGTAACTTATCAAGTTTTGAAGTAAATCTATGATTCTGGTCGACAGCCGGCTGAACATGAGCCGGCAGTGTGCCCAGGAGGCCAACAGCATCCTGGGTTGTATCAGGAATAGTGTGACCAGCAGGAGTAAGGAAGTGACCGTGCCCCTGTACTCGGCACTGGTGAGGCCGCACCTCGAATACTGTGTTCAGCTTTGGGCCCCTCACTACAAGAAGGACATTGAGGTGCTGGAGCGTGTCCAGAGAAGGGCAACGAAGCTGGTGAAGGGTCTAGAAAACAAGTCTTATGAGGAGCGGCTGAGGGAACTGGGGTTGTTTAGCTTGGAGAAGAGGAGGCTGAGGGGAGACCTTATCGCTCTCTACAACTACCTGAAAGGAGGTTGTAGTGAAGCAGGTGTTGGACTCTTCTCCCAAGAAACTAGCGATAGGATGAGAGGAAATGGCCTCAAGTTGCGTCAGGGGAGGTTTAGACTGGACATCAGGAAGAATTTCTTTACCGAAAGAGTGGTTAGGCATTGGAACAGGCTGCCCAGAGAGGTGGTGGAGTCGTCAACCCTGGAGGCGTTCAAAAAAGGTGTAGACGTGGCACTCCAGGGCCTGGTTTAGGAGTCATGGAGGTGTTGGATTGATGGTTGGACTTGATGTTCTTAGAGGTCTTTTCCAACCTTAATGATTCTATGATTCTATGATAATTTCCAAGGTAACAGTGGACATGGAGAGTGATTTAATTAGACATTTGTATGTGTTCACTATTTATTCTGCAAATGCCATGAAGGACAGCAGTATGCTGAGCAGCTTAAACAGACTGTACTATAGTTAATGATAATAAACAATTATAAACAAAAAGTTAGGGGGAAACTCCAGAAATATTTTTTTAAATGTATAAAACACAGCAAATTTTGAAAATCAGTCTTTCTTACATTTAAATTCCATATATATTTTCATAAATGACTGTATGTTTTTCTTTTCCTGAACATATTTTCATTATGTCCTAGTTGTGTTGCTGCTCCAAAGCTGTTTCCAGCAAGTGATCTTTCACATCAGTTTCTAGCTAAACTTTACGCTTCTTGCCTGAACCAAGCTCCTTAAAAAAACATGGCTGATTCACGTCGTAGTAAGCTCTTCCTTTTAATAACACTGCTGTAGTTCTAAGACAGACACTGACAGAACAGACAAAAGGTAGAGAAATCACAGCTCACAACTACACCCTTTGATTTAAGTAGCCAACTAGATAGTGTACGCATAAAGACCCAAAAAGACCAGAGCTAAAATACATGTTTTTGAAACAATGGCAAAAATACACAAATAAGCACAAAGTAAATCACCACCACAGTGCAGTGAAAAGTGCTGAAATCCCCCACATACTGTTAGCAAATGCAAGTTGAATTCCACGATGCTCCTGCCTTCCAGACCACTGCAACAGCAAAAGAGACGTTGCTGCTTGTTCTGGGGTAAGCAAAGGCTAAATAAAACAATTCATTACAATTCTATGCCCTTCTGGCAGAATTACAAATTCTGCATATTATTTAGTTCTTAAAAAAAGATTAATCTGAAACCTCCTAATAGTAACCTAATTTCTACATAAATAGAATTTGAGTTTCAAACGATTTAATGTGCAGAAAGTGTGTAAACTCCCTTTAAACCTAACAGCTGTCATTTCACCAGTAACAAATTTGGCAAAAGCGTTTCCTGGTATGCTGGGAGAGCACTTACAAAGACAGCTTGCTCACCACGTAACACTGCTGATTTATAAAGCAAGCTATGCCACAGTCAAAGGGGACAATATTTTACACATAGAGCCAGAGGAAATCTGAATCACTGCAGTCCCTGGAAACCTGCTGCCTTCTACTCATGGGGAAACACCCCTTTACTTCTACCATAATCACGCCCCCTCTGCCTGAACACATTTCCCTGGTCCATCTTCTGGTTAAACTTACCATATGGGAAATTGCCTTTCTTTTTGCCTTCTGCTGTAACCCCATCGCTGGTGACAAGCAACCCATGTGTGGGGGTGGTATGTGATTGCGAGGGAAACAGATGGTCTCAGGCTGAGAAGTCTGATATTTAACAGGCTTTTCTAACTACTACTGGGGGCTAAACCCAAACATTTCAGGAGGGAGAATTGTCTTACGGTAAGACCGCAGCACAGTAAGTCAGGAAATCTCTTTGCTTATTCCTGGCACAGTCAGTGGCTTACGGCATGATCACAAGCAAGTGAGAACTTTTGTACATCCAACAGTCTCACCGCTGAAGCTGGTTAATGATACCTGCCAAGGCGCAGGAGGCTGCAGAAATCAATCAAGTGCCCAACGGCTCTGTGCTGCTCTTGATTTGAAAGGTGTTCTGTGGGTGAAACCTCAACAGATATGGCAGAGGTGAGTAAAGGTCCTCTGCCCTCAGACTGAATTTATGATGAAGAGAACACCAACGAATGTGTTTGTGGAGAGGAGGAGGAAGGGTGTGCTTTGTGTTCTGCCAAGGGGCGACCCCACACAGCTGCCAGAGTGGGGAATGGGAGGAGATATTCAGAATATCAGATTTTTTCTGATATGGGTCACGTTTCCATCACTTTTCCACAGAGAGAGCCTGTGGGTGGGGAAGTGCATGCAACCCATCCCACCTGCTCCCTGCAGAACTCCCTGCAGCCCAATTTCCCTAGCTCTGTGCAGGTGTAAGTGTGAAAATTTCACACGCGCACCCTTCTTCAAGGTGTGAGATTTCACAGGTTACATGTGGCATTACAGGAGAACGTTCTGTCTTCCAGAAAGATAAACCAACGTCACAAACAAGGTAACATTTTCAGCAAAAGCTACTGGGCTGCTTTATAGTCTCAGGTGAATTACATCTATTAGAGAGATTCACACTTTGGAAATACACATCCAAAGAAAATAAATACAAACAGTGAAGACTTTGAGGTACATTAGCTGCAAAAATTACCTCAGAAGCAAATGCTTTCAGAAGCCGCAAACACGGACATCTAGTAGCATTTCTGAAAGCTGGAAGTCCAAATAGCTGTCAGCAACTCCACCAGCAAGTGTAAGTTATTTACAACAGCAAGCAGACAGATTATCAAGATAACAGAAGCACTGATTAATTGTGTAGCCTAAGGTGGCAATAAAAACAGTGTAAAGCCCTGTATGTGTGGATACTTACTTTTAAATAGGTACGTTTTGGTTCCAAGTTTTCTGCTTTTAGTTGTTACTGTTTAATAATAATCATTGAATTAAATTGCTCTTTTAATTTTTTAGAACCTTTAAAAGTAAAAACCTGACTTTGTAGGTAGCGTCAAAAAGAATTTTCAAATTTCTAAATACCAATGAGATACTTTACAGAGGCTAAGAGCTATTTCAGAGCTTGCTGCAAGTTACATAATAAGATGCTTGCATTGCAATATTCTTCCATAACAGCACAAACTTCCAGCCTAGATTCCAAAATATTTTATAGGTGTCATTGAAGTTTGGGTGAAGACTTTTGAATGATTTTTGGTAAGTATGGACTTCTTCATGGCATGTTACATGTATGATACGCTCTTCTTTAAAGACAGTTGGAAAATCTGAAGAATTTCACATTCAGCAATTTATATTCAGAACCTTTTCCAACTGTACAGGACTTCTCGAAAAGGTAAGGAATAATTTATCTTCAAAATACCTACCCAGCTACCAGCCAGACCTCAATATGCTGGAAGTCTAGACAGAAGAAGAAACTGAAGTCTGCATCCCATGAAAGACGATGGATGTACTTGTTCTGGAACGCAGCTGGCTGTGGTTGCTGGCATGCAAAAAGTCTACTCTTGGCCGACAGACAACCACCTGGATGAGCATGTCCTGGTTTTGACTAGCTCTGACAATAACCAAAGGGATCAAAGTGGTGGGAAAGTATATAAAAGGAAGGCACTTGCAATGCCCCTGGGCCCCATGCTTCATTCAAGCTCAGAGATCCGACATAAATCTTCATTGTTTCTTTCTAGTAGGACCCTTGTAGCTTCTTTAAGTAAATGCCGGTTGATTATTGTTTATCATGTGTCCAAAACATGAAGTTGCAGAAAAACATCATATCTGCCAGAGGCATGATTCCTGCTTCACGACTGTTTATATTCAATCCTCACCCAAATGTAGGCCATGGGGACACTACTGAATATTCCTCATGCTATAAGAATACAGATGAAAATTCTCTGCTTGGGCCATCAAAATATGTGACCCATATACTGAAGTGAGAGATGATGGTAGCTTTTCCCTAGCAAATCCCAAGAAAGAAATTTGATGACTGATGTGCTACTGCTCATGCCAGGGTGGTTCTCTGTACAGTTACATGTACACCTAATCTCGTGTCAGTTTTCATAGTCCCAGCTGGTCAACTCATCAGATTTGTGTACAACGGGACGTGTGAACACCCCCTACATGATAAACTCTCCAAATGGAATATTTGTATTTGTACTTGGTACAGATCGTTGCTGAACATAGGCAAAGATGCTAGATTTACTCCCCCTAGAGTTAGAGCTGAGGTGTTTAATGGCCAGGTCTTTTCCTAATACCAGCAGTCTCAATGAGCTTTTTAATAGTTTCCTCTTCCTGATAAAACCAGAGGAATTCTGGTTACTGGTATACACGCCATAAAAGCCAATCCCATTCAGTGTGTGTCTCTCCTAGACCAGAAAAAAACTTTCACTGAACAGAGAGATGCATTTTGAGTCTTCTTTTGATTTGTGCACACAGAACAAGAGGGAATGACAGACTAGTTTTTATGCGGATGGGTTTCTCCCCACTTACAGAAAGTATCTTCAGTGTCTATCAGTTAGTTGCTTAAGGCCATTTCATTAAGGACTGAGTTTAACCATATCCACCACTCTTCTACTGTATTTACCTATCTTTTTTTGGTGGGGACAGGGAAACACACGCACACAAAAATCATTATGAGCAAATAAAAACTTATTTGAAGAACAAACCTCAAGAAAGCATATTCAAGAAAGCGACGAGGTTCAGTCTCACTGCTGTGACAGTAAGAAGGTCCCTCTTGACCCACAATTTCTTTTGCCCTTACATAGCAACACATGGAGGAGCATGCAGCTCTAGGAAAAGCATCTACTCTTACAGAATAAAAGAACAATTCATGTTATCTTTGATATTTGCAGCATTGTTACAGCTCTTGGAATATGACTACTTTGCACTATACTCTAGGTATTTGTGCATATGCATACAAAATTATTGTTAATAAAAATATAAATACGTGTCAGCAGAAGTACATTTTAATATTACTTTATGAATACCTATTCTACTTGTGACATATCCTTGCTGTTTACTAGAACTCAAGTGAGAAGTTACTGTGTCTGGTGTTGCCTGCGATAATTTACATCTCCCTAGGGATAAGGGTGCTAAGCTTTCTTCAAACCACTTATTCTTGGCACCAAAACTGAGCAATTACAGCTATGTCTCACACTTTGTCTTTTAAGGATGTGGCATGTTTATTACTTGCAAGAGGAAAATGACTCCTGCAATGATGTTTTAAAATCACTGGGTTCAGACAAAAACAAAAGTGCTGGCTATAAATGACAAACTTAAATTTGTATACAGCTCCTATCTCCATGGCATGTAAGCACAAAAGCCCCAGGCAGAAAAGTATTCTTTTCTTGCTCTTTCTCTTAGCAGGACTGAGGTACTATGGAAATGTCAATCAACAGTTTGGAGAAGTTTCCACAAACATTTTGCTTCTGTACTAACAACTACTGGGTATTGACCTAGAAGTTATTATTTAAAATTCAGTTGCAGATATAAGGTGCAACTATAAGTTGGAATCTTCGGAGCTACAAGAGTAGCTAATGAGAGCTTGTTTCGGACTTGTATCTTGTAAAATCATAGACTTAGTCCTGCATTGCACATGCCTAACACGCAACTTCAAAATTCACAGCAGCTTGGAAAAAGATGTCAAAACACTAAGAACAAAACCAAAACTTCAATAACCAACTATGTGCATAAATGTAATTAGGAAATTGGTCTTCAGCTGCAAAATGAAAATGTAACACTGAAAGCATAAAGCTGTCCAGTAAAATATATTCATTGCATCAAATGAAGGATATGATAATTACAAGTACTTTCCATAAATCTGAAAAGTAATGTAATAGAAAATAAACAGCCAATAAAATATGAACAATTTGGAAAAAAATAATTCAAGCTATTACTTCTGAAATACAAAATTATATTGGTCTCATTAATCCGTTCAGAGTGTTCTATTAATGAATGGAAATTACTTCCTTGTAAGGTGTTTCTTTTACAAGGTAGTTTCTTCTACAAAGTCAGTGTGTCTCCTTTCTACATATTCAGTAAGAAAACAACAAAAGAAAATATCTGTAATTAAAAAAATTAAAGGGGTATACAGATTTGAAGGATTATAATACTAAATGTGAAACCCACTCTGTTGTTTTCCTTTTTTTTTTTTTTTCCCATTTCTCTATGTGATTGATTGTAAATCTTACTATACCCTGGGTAATTCGTGTTGTTCTGTTACACGGTATCTTATTGCACCATACATGTCATAATGACATACTGAACATATGGTTGAGAAATATGACTGAGAAATTCCTAGACTGATAAACTGATAATATAATCACAAGCAAAATTCTCACGAGTTTCTAAAATATGACAGGAGATGAGAAAAAATTAAAAGTCATTTTCCTTGTGCTTTAAGAAAAGCAACTTAAATATTCCCCTCCTCCTCTTTTTTTTTTTTGAGAAATAATAGGCTCTAGGCAATGAAATCCCTCAAAAATGCAAACATCTGGGAAAGGAAAAAACAAAGCACAATGGCAAATGCGTAGAGACAACCACTCAGACACATCAAAGATGTTTCTACTAGCATACAATAGAATTAAAAAACACCGAAGAAAGAATGGTGAAGGATGTTTAAAAAAAAAAAAATTGGAGAAAAAAGACTGACAAAGGAAGGACGAAGGCACCCAAGAGGAACTTCTGCCCTAGGACATAAAAGCTGCAGCTATCCTGTTTTTGCGATTTGCTTCAAAGAGCAATTCCAGTTTTTTTCTGACCACATTCCAGGGTGCCTCAGAACTATACTGCCCATATTTTCTTTCCTTTAAAGTAGACTAGTCCCAACCACACTATCAGAGCATTGCAAGAGATCCTGGGATCGGTTATCTATGCCACAGACATTCATCTGCTCTGCGTTACGATGCCAGCTTATTCCCTCCGACCACTCAAGCCCTTTGGAAACCACCAGCACAACCAGAGGGCTGCTTTGCAGGGCTGCCATACTTGTGCTTGGAGGGTATGCTGCTGAGGGCACTGTGCACCCCGGAGCAGATGGGAAGGCACATCAGGCCCACTCAGATGCTGCTGGATGACTACTTAGGGTGCTGGGAGCACAACTGGTGAATTAGTTACTGGGCAAAATTAACTACAGAGCTTTCTCTGAGGAGTTACATAGCTCCTCCACTCCAGAAGGACTCTCAGGTGTGATCTCACTTGCATGCAATGGGGGAGACACCAAGGCAGTGGTGATTTTTTGTAAAAGCTTCCATGCTCTAGATAAAATGCTGATTGTTTTTCCCAGCACATCTAAACTCTTTTTATCCGTTGCCCATCAATTAATCATTCATCTCACGTGTAGGCACAAATGTGTCACTGCCACTGCAATCATATCCTCATGCCACTCTAATATTATGATCCTTCCACTTATGCAAAAAGCAGTCTTTTACATACAGCAATGCTGTTGAAGTCCTACTTGCTGACTGCCTGTCACCTCTTGAACAAAAATACTTTATCTAATGGGACTACCTGAGCACGAAACACTACAGAGAACACAGTTCCTAAAACTGCTTTCAATAATTCCTTTATGTCATTGATCTCTTCAGAGAAATCTGCAATTCCAAACCTGACTTTTGTCTGTTAAAAATCTGACTTCTAAAATATCATCTAATAACATCAACAAAATTCTGGGGGGAAAAAGTAAGATCCTTATTTCTAAAACATATTCATTTCTATACCAATCGTTAGCTTCAGCTACTTAAAATCTAGCTGTTTGCACAATACCGCGCATTACGAGCAGGAATACAAACTGCATAAAGTGGAAATAGAAGAGATGGAGAAAATGGTTGGGGAAAAGCATAAATCCAGATGTTAAGTTCTGCACAGTGAGCGTAAAGAGCCACTTGATATCAAACTCACACATTAAAGACTGGCATTTCAGGTTAAGTGGGAGCATCTCACTGAGAAGTCTGAAATCCGCTACTCTCTATAGCAAAAGTGGTCACATTCCTGGAAATTAGTGCCATTACCAGTACCAACACCTCCTTCATTTTTGCTTTTAATCCTCTTATAAGGATATTAAGGTATCCAGGAATATCTCAGTTCCCTGGGGCGAGACAAGTAGCCCAGCACCCAAAAGGTGAAGATTATCTTGCACTGTTAAAACCACCTGAGACCGATACTTTTCTGTATCTTTATCTCCCATTGTCCTCTCTGCAACTGCAGATTTCCCCAATAACCACAGCAGCCATCAAGAGAAAAGTGTGTCAGGTATTTTTGATCAATTTTCATCCCTTCTAACAACTTTACTGCTGCAAGAGTGTAAGAGGGATCAGAAGCAGGCAGGATGTTAATTTTCATCCCCAATTACAAAGGAACTAGACTTCTTGTAAGCGTTCACCTTTGTGTTTTTGCTGACCCTTCTACAGATGGCTGGAATATTCTCAGAATGGAAAAGAAGAGTTAAAGAAAATTCTGGATAATGAGGGCTCTACTATGGATTAGAAGCATAAATTTTATTTTTTGTTTCTAAAAACATACACGCTGCATAGCATTCTATTCCTTTAATGTGAACACACGAATATTAAAAAAGAAATATGACATGGTTATTTTAATTATGTAAAACTGTAATTGGCATTTATTGCGTAGGGCTTCAGAGGGATAGGAGCATGGGATGGAAAGCTGATTTTTTCATTAAATAGCTGCCCCAAGGCAGATACATTCTGAACAAAGCACCTTTTCATGAGATATACCTGTCCCATGGAGAGAACAACAAAGGGAATGAGGAAGGGGAGGTAGGAAGCCTGAACAAGGAGAGAATGATATGAAAAGAGTCCATTAGAAAAGAAATAAAAGGATAAAAGAGAAAGTAGGAAGTGGGATGGAGTGGCACGGTATGGTCTAATAAAGGTTAAATGACTTAATCAATAAGAAAAAGAAGCCTTCAAAGGAGAAAGGGTAAAAAGAGGGAAAGGAGGAAATTAAAAGAGCACACTTAAAGGATGAGAAGGATTAAAACTAAGATGGAACAAGAAGAAGAAAAAAAAAACTCTCCAAAGAATGGGAAGGGAAAGGCAAAAAAATCATGTTCATGCATACAGATCACTTCAGGGAGCAAAAGGCTCATGCCCGTTTGCGTCTGTTGTATCGTACATTTGACTATATGACATTCCTCAGCACTTCTGACTGCTTAAGGAGCATTAAAAAGATGAGTCATCAGGGATGGAGGTAAGGCCAGATAAGTCCAGGACAACCTCTACTTTCTCATCCACTCTTACCTCTTCCGTGCTTTGCCTCAAGGTGGCTATCAGCAGTTAGAAAGCTCAGAAAGAGCCCGGAAAGAACATTTCCCTGCCTATTTTTCCAAGATGAGGGGTGGTATCAGAAAAAACTGTCCCCTAATCAGTTGCATATGCTCCTAGGGGAATAGGGGATTCATGCCTGCCTCTCCATAAGAGATCTGAACATTTGACACCAGAAATTGAAACGGGGTGGCGAATGAGCAGCCTCCATTATTCATTCATTTACTTTTCCACATGGGGGAACTGCACTTATGATGCCTGCTGACACTCCACAGCAGTAATGTAGCAATGGAAACCATCATTCATACTATGATAAACAATGAATACACCTAGAAAAAGGGATCTAATTTACCAGTGCCTTCTGTAGATTCAAAATTAGAGGCTTTGGTGCATCACCACTTACTTGGCTTCGCTCACATCTTATAGGCACTATTAACAGACAGATGTGGCAAGGGGCAACTTCCTTCCCTCCAGAGATTCAGATAGCGTAGTGGAAAAAGCACACCATCTTAGGACTATTAACCTACAAAGCAGCAGCAGAGCTTTGCTCTTGGAGGCAGAAATCATGGCAAAGAAGCTGCCTGATACTTATGTCAGCAGAGAACATGTTTTTGAGTGATGGAAATACTGGACCTGATACTATTTTTTTCCTCTGCTACTCAACATCTCCCAAGGAACCAAACAGAACAAGAGCAGCACTGATGAGGCAGAGAAAGAGCACTGAATCCTGAGGTTCGCATACTTCATAACTCTTAAGAGCTTTTCCCAAAGGCTTTCTGCAGATGCCATTGAATTGCTCAAGTCTTTGTAACCACGGGAGTATACTTTTCACATTTCTTTAAATACGTTTCAAGTTCTGTTGTAATTATGGGGCTACGGTAACAGGAACCAGAAACATAAGCGTACAGTAACTACAACTTAATTCTGCCAGGATTTAAGCCTTTATTTGCACTTGTGTAAATTGAGAGTCACTAACCATCATCTCTAAGATGAAAGTTGGTGCATCGATTATAGACTATTAAGTATTCACATTTTATTATTTCCGGATCAACGTCAGAGAAAAATTCTATACTACTAACCATACATAAAAATGCTAAAAATCTTTTAATCATTCTCTTTATTTTCTTTCTGCCTTCAAATTTCTTGAACTTTTAGTGGAAGCAGTGTCCTATCCATCGCTCCAAAATACATACATAAATACCTGCCAGCATAAAATTCCAGGTGCAAAATTCATAGTCACTGTCTGCTCCTTTAAGATATGACAGAACAGATTAAATCTGGGGCAGAGCACCATACAAGAACATCAACATCGCTAAAGCATGCATGAAGGATATGGAAGCCTCCCCAACTTCCCTAGCATGGAACTAATACTACACGGTGGGCACTTCTAGAGATGTGTGGTTAAAATGCTTAAGTTTAAGCATTTTATTCTTTACCAGCTTGCATTTTAACTCTCTTAAGGAATTTTCCACACACGAAGGGGAAAAAAAATCTGGTCTGTTGTGGCCATGATCATAAAAAAATATTATAAGGCAATGAAGCAAAGCTGCATCCAAAGTTCAAGATTGAATCAAAAGAACTTCCAGATAAATCTATTTAACAGAAATTTTGATCTATCTGAGTATTACTAATGATAAAGCAATTGGATAAATCTGGGCAGGCTGTACTGTTTTACTCAGCTATTATTCTGCTGGTCTTTCTCTACAACACTAGCCATTTTAATGTCTAGCTAACAGTATAAATAACTGTAATAGGGGAGGGAAGAATTTCCCTTTCAGGCTCAAAACAATGCAAGTACACTGGCTGATTTCTCTGCCCTGCCCAGGAATGTCCCTCAGGGCCTCCTGTCCCAGAAGGCCTGCAAAGCAGTTTATTCTAGAGGGCTTTTTGGAAGCTAGAAAGGAGTTTTAAAAATATCTAACCCATCCTCCCCCTCTGCCTTCGGGTTTACTGGCTTAGGCACACAGTAGCCAGAATTCACTACAATTAGGGGAGACAACAAAGACTTTTAAACAGAAGACTAGTTTAAAATAAGAAATAATCCAACTTGAGTGAGGAAGAGATCCATACGTGATGCTGTGGAGCATTCTGATGCCAATTATTTTGAGTTATTCATACAAAATTGTAAACAAACAAACATAATCCATATTACAAGCCACTGATAAAACGCCTTGAGGAAATAGATCGGGAAGGGCATCTGAAGAAAAATACTGCAGTGAATTTTGAGAACTACATTACAAGGCATAAGTAACAACTTTATATTGTATCTCTTGAAAAATGCATTATAAAGACTTGAGAAAGAAGCATTATCTTTGAATTAGCCAGGTAAATATGCCAAAAATGATGCATACCTGGAGACACACAAGATCTAAAGGACTTGGAAATTGAAGCTTATGGGGGACGAATTATTATTTCTATCGGTGGATACTTTTTATCTGAGCATTATTTTATATTCTGATGTCAAGAAGATTAAAATGGTGAAGCGCTTCTTTCTAATTTTTCAGTACCAGTAAAAATTACTTTTAAGTTAATTAATGAAAAACAGATCTTCAGACACTTATCACACGTTCATAATCACAAGCAACTTCTTTATTAATACACCGCTGCTTTAAGAAACAGTATCTTTCAGCTTTTCCATTTTTATCACCCCCATCTCGAGTGCCTGCTGGCAAATCAGCAGCATGTCAGAAACGGGTGAAGAACATGAAGATATACAAGTGTGAATTTCATGAAGTCTGTTGCTCCCACTATGCTACATACTTTTGGCCAATAAAACAATGTAAGTACTTAGCTCCAAAACCCCGTGTTGCGCATCTCATCCCAGTAGCAATTACAGCAAGAGTCCAGCTGTAAAAACCTTATGGAGTTGCTGTGCAGATTCAAAGAATCAAAAGCGCAATTCATTAGAAGTGCTTCACTTGCTTTCTGAAGCATTTTCGATGCTGGTGTACACAGAGAGCAGGGTGCAAGGTCACCCCATCCTCGCTTTTTCACTGTTCAACAGAGGACAAGCTACCAGAAAGTAACCCAGAGACTCAAGAAATAACACAGTATTTTAAACCTTTCCTGAACACACTGTAGGACACCACTGAGGAGAAAGAAGGGACCATACGACAAAAAAACCCTTGCGGTCTTTGGATTTAAGAGTGAACAGAACAACAAGTCCCCTTACACCAACTACTAGCAACAAAATCAAGGGAAAGCTTTACCCTTCTTTGAAGCTTTCTGAATGAACTAGAAGATTCAAACAGCAGCAGCTGGTATTTTGTACTCAGTGATAGCCAAGTCAGCCTTCTGTATATTCAGCTATCATAACATATGTTTTTGTACAAATAAATTCCTTTATATGTTGTTTGAATAGGTACTACAGTGTTAAATTAAAGCTTTAAGAAATGCACATAAAATAATATTTAAGAGAATATTGCATGTGGAGTCTCCAGGTTATGGCAATGATGGGATAAGTTTACTGCTGATTGCTGCAAAACAGAGCACATATCAACGCAAAGATGAGTGGAACTGATGGCAGAATATACAGTAACTGACTTCCTTTCAATTTGCAAGTACCCTGCACTTACAGTATTTCCAAATTGAGGTTGGTTTTTTTTTTTTTTTAATGACAACAAAGATCCTGTTACATACACAGAACTGTTCTTTTACACTGTAACTTGCTGCTAACTGTTACAGGATTTATCTTCAAGAGAAGAATGGCAATAAAGAGGCAAATTAATTCAGTTTTCTGTAACTGTAGCAGGGATACAGTGTAAACATACAGAATTCCCATGGAGAGAATATTTTTAGTCCTTTGTAATAAATGATCAGCAACTTAGCAGACAGAAACCTCCTTACATGTTTTTTTTTTTTCCTTCTGGCTCAGAAAACGTATCTCATACCTATGAATTCTAACGATTAAAATAATTCTACCAATTACTTTGCTACATTCCAGTATGCATAGTCAAGTATGTAATGCAATAAACTATGCCTGAATGGT